>JBBPFJ010000373.1:0-67130 GCA_037975025.1 Excoecaria agallocha | reverse complement strand
CCACTTTAACCCACATAGCTTTATCATCATTAATTAGCCGCCAAATGTTTTTCAAGATAAATGCTTCATTGCAAGGTTTAATTCTTCTAATGCTAGCACCTCTTTGCTCCACTGGTTTGCATAATTTATCCCATTTTAACCTTTGTGATTATCCGATTAAGGATAATATTTGATTATGTTAAAACACAATGTTCATCATATAGGATATTGTGATAATCTCAGGTCTAAGGATCGATAACATAACTATTATGAGATCACTAATGACATTAATCCATGTAGTATCTCATTGCGGGTCTATCCAGTACTCTGTTCTCTAACAAGTACTTATAAGTTTAATTCATATCACCATATATGATCATCCCATGATTATCAATCAAACTTATACTAGTCTTTATTTATCATTAATCATTTAATGATAAATGACTAGTGATAGTCAAAATAACATTAAATTGTTATTTACAAACTTTATTATAATGTAACATGCCAACAATATAATAATATGAAGAAAACCCAATTTTACAAAATGAAATGTGACATTACATAAAAGGCCTAATGTTTGGCCTAGGGCATAACCACTAACAAATCCATTATTACAATTATCTACACACACACACACACACACACATACACACACACACATTTATATATACAAACATGTCTAAAATGGTTTAAATACAATATAGGCCTCAAGTTCTTTATCAGCTTGTCATGTACATGCCAATCAACTTTTTTTATCACCCTTTTTGCTCTCGTCACTTGTCCCCTGTGCAAAGTCAAACAAAACCACGTGCTAAGCAAATAAATTGCTTAGTGGTGGATATACAACATAAAATTTCATTTATTACTAATATTATTTGTTAACATATTTTTCTTATTATTTCTTTTACTTAATTACCACAAAATTCCTTTTTGACTCTTTAAATTGCCATTTAATCCTTATCATTACTTATTTTCACTTTTCACTCATTTGTTCTACATTTTAGGTAAAAATTCCATTTTAGTCCCTATAACTTTTTTTATCACCTTTTCCACCAATTAGTATACTAATTTTACTCTTTTATATCATTTAATACATTTTTACCCTTCTATTTACATCTTAGTCCTTGTAAATACTTTATATGGTGGCAAATTACCCTTTGGCCCCTACTGACTAAAATTTTATACGTTTTCATCATTTTTACTATTTTACCTCTTTTAAATATATTTTAACATTTATTTATGTTTTTTCCCTTTTTTCATACCCATTTACACATTTGACACTATTATTTGCTTAATTATTCTCTGCACATTTCCTTATAGTTTATTCACATTTTCATTATTCTTCTCTACTTATTTACACTTTAGTCCTATTTGTTTGCTCAAGACTAGTTCTCAATTTTGATGATAGTCAAACCTTGCATAAACTTTATAAAAATTATATTTAATTTGTTTATGTTTCAGTAAATCTCCACTAAGTGTGCAAGATTGATCTGAAAGATACAAGCTATATGCATAAAGGACTTTAAGTTTTCTATTCTATAGAAGCTTCAAGAAATTAGGGTATCAATTCTGTACTCTCTTTTGAGGAGTTTTTTATTCATATTCATGCATTATAAATCTCTTTTGTTGCATAAAAGATGTCTTATATGTATTAACATATGTGTTGATTTGATTGTTTGTTGCAGAAGAAAATAGTGTCAAAAATTCTCTTTGAAAAGCTATTAAAAAAGTTTACTAGAAAATGTTTTAGAAAGATTTTTTGTTCTAGTTCACTAGAAAGGTTAACTTTTCTAGTATGCCAGAAAGGTTAACTCTTTTAGTATGCTAGAAAGGTTAATTCTTCTAGTTCACCATAAAGGTTAAGTTTTCTAGTGCACTTAAGAAGTTTGCTAGAATGGCCAGTTTTAGTTTTTACAAAACTATAAAATAACAGCTATTTTTGCTTTTTATGAGTCTATTTCATTTCTAACGGCTATTTTTTATTCTCCAATAGCTATAATGAATTTTTGGCTATAAATACAAGATGTTTTTGAGTCCTAAAAGTTTATAGATGTTGGTCATATTATCTCTTGAGATACAAAATTTTCATATTTTTCAAGTAAATTTCCATATCTTGCACTTCATTCATTATCATCCTCCTTAACTAGCTTATAGCATTTTGGTGTAACTCTTTTGTGAGGAATCTTTGTAAAAGATTGTGAGAAGGGTTGGCTAGAACCTTAGGAATTCTAGTAAGTTTTTACATCTTTTACTTGGAGAAAAGATTGTCGGCAGAATATACTAGGATTGTATATTGGCTTTAACTCTTGCCCATTAAAAAAGTTATTAGTGGAGAGAAAATCTCAAGACGGTGTCTTGGGGAGTGGATGTAGGCAGCAAGGCTGAACCACGATAAATCCTTATGTTGATTTTTTTATCTCTCATTTTCTTTGTTCTGTTTCTAAAATAGTTTTAATAGTTCTAGTTTATCAAGTTAAATTCTAATTCAAAAGATTTCTATTGAAAATTATTTTTGTTATTTAACTTAAATTCTGTAAGGTAACTTTGTTTTGAAAAATCATTTTCTATTACTCATTACATTATGTATATAGACACTTGCATATTAACCTGTTTTGTTTCACTAGAAATCACCTCACTTTTGTTCATATAGAACTTGTTTGAAAAATTTAGTGACATCTAATTCACCCCCTCTTATGTGTCATCAGGACCAACACCATTTTTCTTATTAAATTACACATCTACCCCTAGGAGTAACAATAGAAACCCTTGAACCGGATATACAGGGTGAGGGGTCTAATGGTTTGAAATGTATAAAAGTGACCACATGGAGTGATCAATGCCTCTAAAATATGCTGAGGTAACCCCATGGAGTGATCAATGTCTCAACCAACACTCTAATATATATATTACAAGTAGGTAGACCGGTGTTGGTCTACAATCTAGACTCAACTCAATATTTTACTGCGGTACTTGTCCTTATGGCTAGCCATCATATCTTATTCTTCTAGTTTAACCACTGTATACTGAGGGTAAATCAATTTTTCAATTATAAGTTACATTTTCTCACATTATTCTACAAATTTCACATTATGTAACATATCTAATTGAAATACCTTGTATTATTTACAACTAACATTTATGTATTCACAAAGTATATAGCATTTATCAATAATATACATCAAATACATGCACTTTTTGTCTAGCATACCATTCGGCCACATGGTCTTTCATCACATTATTGTGCTATCTCATGTTTAATCACTATTTTAAAGCTTAATTGATTATTTTGTGGCTTTGTATATTTTTTATCATCAAAATGCAACTAATGAACTTAAATTCATCTTTTGCCCAAGTTATATATTCATTAATTCATTTTGTTTTCTCATATATTATCATATTTTTCTTCTTCATTGTTCATTTCATGCCATTTTTGTCAAGAAATCGTCAAAATATAGGCTTATATATTATGGTATACAATTTCGCCACCTATGTATATAAGATATGATGGATTCAAGCTAATTAACATTGCTTTCATGTTTATTCATCAATTCACTAATTATTCTTAAATTATTTTAACTTTTCTTGCATGTTTTACTAGTTACATAATGGAAACCTATGCAAAATTTAAAGGAAAT
This sequence comes from Excoecaria agallocha, assembly GCA_037975025.1. Lineage (NCBI taxonomy): Eukaryota > Viridiplantae > Streptophyta > Magnoliopsida > Malpighiales > Euphorbiaceae > Excoecaria > Excoecaria agallocha. The sequence goes on along the minus strand of JBBPFJ010000373.1, from coordinate 63,516 downwards.
TTAATGAAATTAAGTGAAGTTTTGTATCCACTAACCTTATGATGCTTTATGGACCTCAAAACATCTTATCCTTGCCCTTGTCTTCCTTTTTCTTCTTTTCCTCTTCTCCTTTCTCTTTATGCAAAATTTGTAGTGAGAGATTTAGTTAGTTTTTCTTTATTATTTTGACACAAAAAATACTTAAAATCATAAATTATATCTATTTCCTACAATTCCTAATCAAGAAAACCAAATTCTACATACTTGGAGATACCAAATTCTACTTACTTGGAGATTTTTCCCTAATTAGAGTTCCTTCAAATTCTAGCTTTAAATCCCCTTCTAAGGTCAATCTAAGGTGTAATTGATGGTGAATATTAATATTTTATGAATTTAAGGAGACAATTGGAAAATTGGAGTTTTAAAGCTTAAATATGGTTAAAAATGGAGGAAAATGGTGGAAGTAAGAGGAAAACGGGATGGAGGTGCTTTAAGGTCAATTTTTTGGGTGTTATTTGCCATATGGATATATTTTACAGCATAAAAAATAGAGGGTTGAGATTAATTAGGCATTACTTGATCTTGTTGCGCCTTTACTCTAAAGCATATTACTAACCTCTCAAATATATCATAAGTGTACTATAATCAATGAACTAATCTTTACTTAACAACACTAAACAAAGAACTTATAGGAAATTTTAAAGCATAACATATAAGCTTTACTGTTAAAACATCTCTTAGAACATTACAATAGTCCATAAACTGAACATCTATAATATATAAAATTTCAAATATAATATAAAACTTGAAAACCAAAAGAAATCAAAATGAAAACTATATACTTTCAAATCTTCTAAGACTTGTGTTGGCTGTTCTGCTGCAGATATTATCCCTAAAAAGAAGTCCTAGCTTGGCAACCTACATGGATAAAAATCCATGCTAAGCTATATAAATTAGTGGGGAATATAAAATATGTGGACAACTTCTTTTGAAAGTTGTCAAAAAAATAATGCATGCACATACAAAAAAAACATATCTCTAAGCATACCAATCGGTCATTTTACACCATAGGAATGTAGTCTCAACATTTTCCAATTACTATTCAAATTTCAAATTCTTGTTATATCCAATATTGATCCTTTATTAACTATTTCACTTATTTAACAATCATTAACTTTTACAAAAATTTATATACCTCAAGTATATATATCTTTAGATTCTATATTTTATCCTTATCTAAACACTTTGACTTACTAATCAATATTGAACACATAATCAAGTCAATTTAAGTTATAAGGATACTCATTTGCAAATCATACTACTTTAAGTTAATAAATAAAATCTCTATGCATTAATAAATACTAACAATTTCTATGCCAATTAATATGTGTAACATATCCCATATATAAGATGTGTTTTCACCTACTTAATTAATTATTATCCTTATTATGCCATTTCATCCTTTCCTTGGGTACCTTTCTAATTTCCTAATGCATTGCAATATTATTATTATACTTCTATCTCAACCTATTTTGAATTCACATACGGTGTGTTCATAATTGATTTTTTTTTACATGTAAGGAGTCTCACATATCATTACACATTATTAATTGAGAAACATGTAGATATAAAGAATACATATTGGCCTATATAGATATTGAAAAACATTGCAATGTATAAATACACATACATATATCTTGTATTCTTAGGTATAGGGAATACTTAGAAATCGCATCATTAATTTCATAACTTTCATATATAAAGAGTCAAACAAGTCATTTATCCATATCAAGTAAGCACATATGCCTATAGAGAACATGCATTCATCCATATGATTAAGGCCAAGACACATTAGTATTTAAGTTCATATGTATAACTTATTATCTAGTATATACATGCAGTATTAAAATAACATATACATATATATAAGGTAACCTCCTTTTATTATCATGTTTTACATATACACTATAGGATTTCATATTAAGATAAAGATCAATTTAAGAACTTGTTGGGAATTATCGGTTACATACATCACATGTATAAGCAAAATTTAAAATTTTTAAACAATAGATTTGATCTTGCCATGAATTTACAATATACATATTAATGAGAATAAGAAAAATCACCTTTGATTTTTGTTGAACAGTTGATTTTCCTTCTCACCGGATTGTTGCAATCCACAATATCCAAAATTGAACACCTCCAATTAGTAATCCACACTAGAGAAGGATTGAATGAACCAATAATGGAGGAATACAAGGGCTGGCTGAAATCCCTTTGATGCTAGCAAAGGGGGTGGGGGCTAGGGTTGAGAGAGTGAGAGAGTGTTTCTTTTCTCTTAATGTTCACTTAACCCTAAAATCCATATCACTTGGATTTTTATAGTTATGTTAAAAAATCCAACTTCATAATGGGATTGGGCTCTTTAAAATTGCTAGAGAAATATTAAATGGGCTTCTGGAATTATTAATAATTTATTTGGGCTCAATTAAATCCAATTTAAATCATTTCATAAAAGACTATGCACAAAACCCATAAACTAGGCCCCTCATGCATACACTTGGATTTAATCACCCAAATAAATTCCAAATTCATCCAAATTTAATATGTAGGCTCCATAACACTTATAAAATATATTTAATTTGTTTTGATCCAAGAATTAGGCCTCTAAGGCCTTCTATCTGAAGTTAGCGTGAAACCCTTCCTCTGGAGGGTTTCTGCGCCAAAATCAATTCTTTGGGCCTCTTTAATTTCTCCAATAGATCTATTAGTTATAATATCAGCCTTATAACACTTATAGTCCAATAATAATTAATTATGAAATACAATATTTCGATTAGGTCCATTTTACAGAACATTTCTAAAAAGTTCTGCGAATAATTTTACTTGATCATAATTAATTAAACTCTTTAATTAATTATTCTCTTATTCACTTCTCTATTCCTATAATAATATCAAATATTATTATCCTTTTTATTTTACCATTTTATCATTTTCTTTATATGTGTGTGACCTATTGGGTTCCTGTCCATATTGGCAGTATAATATGTAATTGTGAGTTCTATTTTAAACTCACATGATTTAAACTTCTTTAAATCATTTTATCAATCCCTATTGATATTTATGATACACTATTATACAAGTCATGATTGGCCTCTAGCTAGGTATTATGACTATCCAAATGTCAGGAAAGTCAAGTGGTTTGACTATACCCTTCCATAGAAATAGTTACTGTGCAATTACTCCTTTCACCACTCTTATCTCAATTAGATTCTGAGTATGGACTTCTGTCAACTCATATAAATCTAATTATGTATGTTCTATTAATTTAACCATTGTTCCCAAAATTCCCTTCATGGATCCCTATCCATTTTGGCATATTACTCTGGCTAAAAATTCTCTGAATAAGGCAATTATAAAATCATGCGAGATAACTTCCCTTAATAAATATGGGATGGTGAATCCTTTTTCAATCACTCAATTATCTTCAAGTAGGTTATGATATACCCAACCTCCAAACTATGTTCACCCCCAGTTGGAAGTAATCAGTTATAGAGTCAAAGTATCACTTGCTACTTAAGATAACTTTGGTGATCTCAAGTCTAAGGATACTTGCACAATCGCTATGAAGAGATTCCTCACAGACATAGATTTAATATCCATGTAAGGATTCTTTTTGCAGGTCTCTAATGAACTTGTTCTTTTAACAAGCATCCACATGTTAGCTTTGATTATCTTCCATAATCACAATTATGAGAACCACTACTTGAACCATTCAAGAAGCATAACATGTGCTAGTCTATCCAAATTAACAATGTCTTATTTTATTAATTCTATGACTAGGGATATTTAGATATTAACACATTTGCATGCAATAGACATCTCACATCATGAACACTTTCATGATTGCCTTTGCACTATGTTTATAATATCTAGGACTTCATTTATTAATTTAAGATTTACAAACTCATATATTTAAACATAGCATTAATAAATGAATGATGCCTTTTATTAAGAATATGAGTTCATATATATGAAATACATCCCTATTATATGGGCTATAGGGCATACTCTCTAACAATCTCCCACTTGCACTATAGCCAATCACTCATATATCTTAGACCCATGTTATTTATATGGTGATCGTGCTTAATCTAGGAAAGTACTTTAGTGAGGGGATCTGCTACATTATCATCTGTAGGGACCCTTTCTATTTTCACACCATTTCTAGCTACTATTCCCTTTATGAGATGGTAACGTCTGAGAACATGCTTGGATCACTGATGAGACTGTGGTTCCTTTGCTTGTGCAATGGGTCCATTGTTGTCATAATATAAATGAATCGAATAAACAATGCTAGGCATCACTCCTAGTTCATATATGAACTTTTTGATCCAGACTGCTTCTTTGGCTGCTTTCGAAGCAGTAATGTACTCAGCTTCTGTCTTGGAATCAACAATTATTTCTTGTTTGGAACTCTTCCAACTAATTGTCCCTCCTCCCATTATGAACACAAAACCAGACTATGATTTACAATCATCTTTGTTAGATTGGAAGCTGGCACCTATATACCCATTTACTTCCAAACTGCCCTCCCGATATACCAAGAATATATCCTTAGTCCTTCTCAAGTACTTAAGGATATTTTGATAGCTGTCCATTGTTTCTCTCCAAAATTAGATTGGAATCTACTTGTGACACTTAAAGCAAATGCTACATCTGGAAGTGTATATAGCATAGTATACATGATAGAACCAATTACAGATACATATGGTATTCTATTCATATTCTTTCTATCCTCTAGTGTCTGCGGACATATAGACTTAGAAAGGTGTTTCCCATGCACCATGGGTATAAATCCTTTCTTAGAGAGATCCATATTGAACTTCTTCAATACTTTATCTATATATGTATGTTGAGAAAGACCTAGCAACCTATTGGATCTATCTCTATAGATCCTTATTCCAAGAATATAGGATGCTTCTCCAAGGTCTTTCATGGAGAATTGCTTGAATAACCATATTTTAATAGATTGGAGAAGAGAAATGTCGTTTCCCATGATCAATATGTCATCCACATATAGAACTAGGAAGACAATTGCACTCCCACTGACCCTTTTATATACACAAGGTTCATCTTCATTCTGTGAGAAACCAATCTCTTTGATTGTCTCATTGAATCGTATGTTTCAGCTCCTAGAGGCTTGCTTCAATCCATAAATGGATCTTTGAAGCTTGCATACTTTTTTGCCATTTCTTGATGTGAACCCTTCTGGTTGTGTCATATAAACATCCTTAGTCAGATTTCCATTTAAGAAAACTATCTTCACATCCATTTGCCAATTCTCATAATCATAATGAGCTGTAATGGCTAAAAGTATTCTTACAGACTTAAGCATCGCTATAGGAGAAAAGGTTTCATTATAGTTAATACCTTCTTTTTGACGATAGCCTTTTGCTACTAAGCGAGCTTTATAGGTAACTATATTACCTTCCATGTTGGTCTTCTTTTTAAAGATCCATTTGCACCCTATGGGTTTTATCCCTTTAGGTGGGTGAGTTAAAGTCCATACTTTATTCTCATATATGGAGTCCATTTCAGACTGCATACCTTTAAGCCATAAATCATGTTCTGAACTATTCAAAACTTCTTGATAGCTTGTAGGCTCATTGTCTTCTACTATAGTTATGCCTCTATTTGAATCAATGTGAAATCCATATCTCACAGGGATAGAATGCATCCTAGTAGATCTTCTAGGATTTTATGTATAATCAGGTTTAACTATAATCTCATCATTATGAAATTCAGTCTCGGGTTCAATCGGTTGATCTACTTCTATTTGTGGGTCTTGAACTTCACCAAGTTCAATTTTACTCCCACTGTCCTCTCGTAGGAGAAATTCTCTTTCCAAGAAGACATCATACCTTGAAACAAACACCTTTTGTTCTAAGGGATGGTAGAAATAATATCCAAATGTTTCTTTTAGATATCCCATAAATAAACATTTGTCAAACTTAACATCTAGTTTGTCTGACATTGTCCTCTTCACATAAGCAGGACTACCCCATACCTTCATATGAGAAAGTGTGGGTTTCTTGTTATTCCATATCTCATATGGAGTAGCATCAACCAATTTACTAGGAACTTTGTTTAACACATAAATAGAAGTTTCTAGTGCATATCCCTAAAAGAACTTAGGCAAGTTTGCTCGACTCATCATGGATCGAACCATATCTAATAGTGTTCGTTTCTCCTCTCAATTACACCATTGTGTTTGTCATGTATATGGTGGAGTCCATTGAGATAAAATACCATTATCTTTAAGATAATCTTGAAATTCTTGGCTTAAGTATTCTTCACCTCGATCTGATCTAAGTGTTTTAATACTCTTGCCAAGTTGCTTCTCTACTTCATTTATGAATTCTTTGAACTTTTCAAATGCTTCTGATTTATATTTCATTAGATAGATATATCCAAACCAGAAATAATCATCTATGAAAGTAATGAAGTAGGAGTAACCTCCTCTGGCATGTGTAGTCATTGGACCACATACATATGAATTTATCAAGTCCAAAACCATTTTAGCTCGTTCTCCTTTGCCAATAAAGGGAGATTTTGTCATTTTTTCCAATAAAAAAGATTCACATGTATCAAAGGATTCATAATTAAATGATCCTAAATTACCCGACTTGTGTAATTTGGTCATGCGTTTCTCATTTATATGGCCTAAATGACAATGCCATAAATATGAGGTATTTAGATTATCTTATTTCATTCTCTTGGTATCCATATTATGCACTTCTTTAATTAAATCAAGAACAAATATACCATTCTCAATTATAACTTTAGCATAAAACATATTGTTCTTAAAAATGTAACAACATTTGTCTTTTAAAGAAATGTCATAATCGTTCAATAAACAACTGAAAGAAATAATACTTTTGGATAAAGTTGGAACATAATAAAAATTATTTAATTCCAGTATTAATCCACTTGGAAGAGGCAAATGGTAAGTCCCCACAACTGTTGTAGAGATGTTTTGTCCAGTAGCTGACTGTAGACATATTTTTGCCTTTTAAACTTTTCTACTACTTTTAAGCCCCTGTATATCATTGTACAAATGAGATCCACATCTGGTATCTAATACCCAAGATCATTTTAAAGCCATAGAATAAGTATTTATTTCAATCATATGAATACCTGAAGTAGAAGCATTAGCTTGCTTCTTCTCCTTGAGAGAATCTAGATAGGCCTTACAGTTACGCTTCCAATGACCATCTTTTCCACAATAGAAGTAAGTTCCTTTAGGATTCTCTTTCTAGAACCTTCTTCTTAGAAACCCCACCATTCTTTGGCTGTGCCTTGGTCATCATCATCTTCTTCTTCTTCTGCTTCTTGCCTTTAGCAGAAGTGACAACCATGACACTTTTTGAATCCTTCTTAAAGGATCCATCAGCTATTTTGAGCATGTTGATTAACTCAGGAATGGTTACTTGGATCTTGTTTATGTTGAAGTTAAGCATGAAAGGTGAAAAACTTGGAGCCAACGAGTACAAGATTAAATTTATGTATAGATCATTATCCATTACATAGCCAAGTCTACTCAAATGCTCAATATACCCATACATATTCAATGCATGAGCAGCAGCTGAAGTGCCTTCCACCATTTTGCAGCTAAATAGAGCTCAAGCAATCTTATATTGCTCAATTCTAGCCTGAGAAGAATAAAGCTCCTCTAAATGCAAAATGATGGTTCTAGCATCCATCATCTTATATTTCTTCTGAAGCTCTGAGGACATAGCACCCAGCATCAAACATGCTGCTTCTTCACTATCCTCCATGTATTTTCAATAAGTGCCCTTGATCTCATCAATGGCATCATTTGATGGAAGTGGTAGTGGATCTTTATCCAAGATATAATGGATCTTTTCAGCTTTGAGAACAATTCTTACTTGCTTGATCCAGTCAGAATAGTTCCTGCCAACTAGCTTGTTATCCAAGATTGATTGTATATCAATGTTTGATGTGCTCTTGATGATGACCTTTGATGTGAAAAAGAAAACATATGAGAGTATGTTAATATATATGTATGTATTAATTAGGTCTTTAATTAATCCATTTACTCCCACTATTTTATTGCAAATCAATAGCCCTCACTATTTAATTTGAGAAAACCCGATGGTTTTCTTAGTGGGCCAATATCCAATCTTTGATATGAAATTTGACCTTGACTGTGGTCAACAAATCAAACTCCATGCCTTTGAAAGGTAGGTATCTCTATACCAATTGTGTCTCTACACAACTATTGGATCATTAGGTTATCAACTCTTGATACATGCATATCATATATGCATTCCCTAATCTTGCCTTTAGAACCATTAGCCTTGACTGTGGTCAACAAGCTAATGGGCTAGCTAATATGACCCATTTAATTAGATTCGAACATATTCGATATAATGTGAGCTTGACTGTGGCCAACAACCCACACTATAAAGAACTCTGGTTCTCCTCCAATTAATGGAAGGCTTATATACCTTAGTATTTGTTTGATGGATTTTAGTTAATTAAGTCCCATCATACATTGTTGGCATACATTGGTATGCATCCTATATCTATCACATAAATATAAGCATACAAAGAAAAGCAATCACTTTAAGTTGCTCCAATCCTTTAATATACTAGAATCTTTCATAATTTAACTATCAATTACAAACCAACACTTGCTTTCGATTTTCCACATTCACATACACACAAAACCAAATTAAAATAAACAAATACTAAAATTACCATGCAAAATTACATAATTGCCTTATTTAGTAAATTCCTACTATTTTAAACCGTAATATACTTGACCAAGAACTAAAAATCGGAAACCACTGACCAAGGTGGCAAAATAGCTTACCTTTCCATCGTATGAATGAACCCCACGCTCTGAGAACCGTACATAGCACTTAGCCAAGTACATATCGCCAGAAGCAAAAGGTCCACAGTCAATTTTCAGGCGTTGGATAGCTTTGGATAAGCAATCCTGGCACTCGCTCGCACTCAAATCCTATATGCACTGAGCCACACCAACAGTTACAGCTGCACTACAAGCTGCAATAGGGCTACAAAATTTATATTTATTTTGTTGCCTAACACAGCCAAATCAATTGAGAATTTCATGAAACCAAGTCTGATATAACCATTATACTTGGTAGAAAAGCCAAGCTTTGACTAGAATAGGGTAAAGAACTTAAAGAATTCACTTGAACTTGAACCAAATTAAAACATCCATCTAAACAATTTATGATTTGTTGCTGTTATCTAAACAATTAAAACGGGCAAAATCTGAAGGACAAGAAGGGACCTACCCTGTTTCGATGAGAGGGGATGAACGGAGGACATCGGGATGATCGCCTCGCCATTAGGGTCTCGTCGGTGCTACTCGTGTAATAATAGCAAGCTAGAGGAGCTCGAAATCTCAAGCAAAAGCTTTCAGTGAAAGAGAACCCGAATCTTCCTCATCTCTTTGCCTCCCTCCTCTCCTTTTATTATTATTACTATTATCGATTTCACAAGGAGGAGGAGGCAAGGAGAGGAGGATAGTTAGGGTTTTTTAAAAGACAAAACTACCCCTACTTTCATATTTATAATATCTATTGGCCAGGGGATAATTTCGTAAAATAATTTATAGAGTTTTATTTATATTCATAAATATAATATATAAACATAATGAATACATAATATTATTAAAATTCTAAAAAATTAAAATTTTATTGAATTTAAATGGAATGATTTATAAATCAATAAAAATTAATTGATTAAAAAATAATTGAAAATTATTTTAAAAAAAATAAAAAATATCAATTTCACTAGTTTTAGAAGTAACTTATACTTGATTAAATATATAGTATAATAAGATTACAACCACAAAAATACAATTATAGTATAATATGGGTGCAAGCGAAAAAATAAAATTAAAAAATTTGTTTTAATCAATGAAAATATTAAAAAATAATTATTAAATTTTGGTTTAAATTTTTTAATTATATAATTTGGAAATTAAATGTGAATTTTATTGAAATTAGAAAAAGTATTAAATTTCCAAATATTTTCATTGTAAAACAAAATTATGATCGGCATCGAGGGTGACGGTGGCAGAACGACGGCAAGAGCGGCGCCCCCTTCTTTCCCTCATGTTCTTGCTCCACTATCTCTCTATTTAGGTCCCTTTTCGGTTCTTTTCTTTTTTTTTTAAAGGTTACTTTCTTTTATAAACTTTTGTGGCCACACAAATTTTCTTGGTCCCGAAATTTTCATCTCTTTTCATCTTCTTTTTTTTTTATATATCCAATAAATATCTAACTCCAAAATTTTAGAATCTAAAGGTCTTCTTAAATTATTAGTATTATCCAATAACAAAATTAAATCTTATTATTGTTATTTTAATAATTATTATACATTTATTTATTTTAAATCCTTTGTCATTAATTCTTAAATTTTTGCTTTAAATTCAAATTATCACTTTAAAATTTTGAAACTATGAAAACAAATCAATCCTAAAACCAGTATCAAATACTGTACACCCGTATTAAAAGTGCTCTCGCATGATTTTAAATTTTTGGGACATTACAATTAAGTTTGAATAAAAATAATTTAATTATAGAACTAGACATTTTAATTATTAAAAACTGAAGTTAATTCAATTAATTAATTCTTATTAAATTAAATAATAAATTAAACTTAAAATCATATACGCATTAAATTGAAACGGTGGAGAGAGGTGAGGGGAGAGAAAATGTTATTTTTATATGTATGGTTAATTTCTAAAATTACTAAAATGGCTATACCAAATTTCATAATTTTATCCTTGTATTCAAGGATAATTTTGTAAATATATCCTTGTATATAAATTAAAAAATTATTATTATTATTTTAAATGAAATAATAAATTTTATATTACTATTTTATAAATATTTACTTTTATTAATCTTGAACACTTAAATATATAATAATAGTAATAATTAGTTTATTATTATTATTAAAAATATAAATTTCTAAATAAATAACTTTAGATTTTGGTATAATTGATAAAAAATTATTATCAACATATAAAATAATTTATAATTTTTTTTACAAAATAAAATATTCATTTCATATGGTCTATATTAAAATTACTTGAAACTATACATAAATCATGTGAGTGAAATTAAAAAAATTATTTTTTAATTTATTTGCGATGGATTAGTGACTAAATATTTTCATCGCTAACTTTTCTAGAAGTAATTTGATGAATAAAAAATTATAAAATTTAGCAATGGAAAAATTAGTCGCTAATTTCGTCGCAAAACATGGCGCGCACAATTTTCGCCAATAATTAGCGACTGTTTATTCATTCCTTCGCTATTTCATCGCAAAAAAATAGAAAATATGCTCCCCACAATGGAATGAAAAAACAGTCGCGAATTTGTCGCAAAATTTGCGACGAAAATAATGTCGTCGCTAATTGGCAGTTTTTTTGTAGTGGTACTTTACTCTTTTCCATCATATGCATATAGATATTCATATATACTCATGTATAACTTTGAGCAAGGTATACTATACATATTTATGTATAAACTTCTTGTAAGTATGATATCATGTACATGTTTTAGTATTAATATTTTGTAGTCATAATTAGTTCAAAGGCATGTATCTCATTTCACATGAGTATGATAATGATACTTAAGGTCATGCTATATTGAGTTGCTTTAATCGAATGATATGTATGTATATACCGTATCTCAATTTTCTTCAAGCATATACTTTGATTTAGAACCACATATTAAATATGCTTATATTCCATACTTTTACATTTTACTATTATACTTGTTATGATATATTCATAGGGACCATAATTATATAGAGATAATATACATATATATCTATTATCATTATATAAATGCATATATATTAAATTCACTATGAACATATCATTACACTTAAGCATAATTCTTCATATCCAATTAGTTACCATGACAAGCACACTCAACCAAAATAATATACCTGAGTATAGTTAATCACCTATACATAATATACATGCACATTTCAAAATAATATACACTCACATTTCAAAGTTAATACCTATTCATGCATGATCATACTATATTTATGTTTATACATACTTATATACCCTAGTAATCTCATTACATCTTTTGTAAATATAAGATTGACATTTAATAGAGTATGTTAGTAAATTCATAAAATCAATATCAATCATATATATTCTTAAGTGTATAATCATTAGGCATATAAATAATATCCCATTATAACATCTTAACCATGTTAATGCATCAAGGTGTAGGCATTGAAGCATTTATAAACTATTTCATGTAGACAAACAAGGTCATTTAAACATGTTATTTTTAGTTTCATGATACACTATAGAGTTAGCATCCTTCTTTAAATTTATTGAGCATTGCATAACTAATTCTCCTCATTAAATCACTCTAAAATCATTAAATTACACCTTGCTTATGAAATTCCACTAACAGATTCCAGTGACTAACTTACACTCTAATTTAGACATACTAAACAATATTTTTAGGAAAAGTGATCTTCTACAAACTTATTCATCTATTTTCTAGTTTATGTAACATTAAAAATCAACTACAAAAAAACTGCCAATTAGCGACGGCACTATTTTCGTAGCAAATTTTGCGACGAATTTGCGACTGTTTTATAATTCCGTCGTGAGAAGGATATTTTTTATTTTTTGCGACGAAATAGTGATGGAATGAATAAACAGTCGCTAATTATTGGCGAGAAGTATACGCGCCATGTTTTACGACAGAATTAGCGACAAATAGTTTCGTCACTAAATTTTATAATTTTTTATTCATGAAATTAGTTCAAAAAAATTTAGCGACGAACATTTTAGTCGCTAATTTCGGAGGGAAAATATAGTGACTTTTTTACAACGGTTTAGCGACGGAAAGTTTTCTGTCGCTAATAGTAATTTGTTAAGGTAATACAATTAGCGACGAAAGTATTTAGTCGCTAATCCGTCGCAAATAAATTAAAAAATCATTTTTTTTAATTTCACTCCCATGGTTTATGTATAGTTTCAAATAATTTTAATATAAACCATATGAAATAAATATTTTATTTTGTAACAAAAAATTAAAAATTATTTTATAAGTTGATAATAATTTTTTAACAATTATACCAAAATCTAAAGTTATTTATTTGGAAAATTTACATTTTTAATCATAAAAATAAATAATTGTTACGATTATTATATATTTATGTATTTAAGATTAATAAAAATAAATAATTATAAAATAGTAATATAAAATTTATTATTTCATTTAAAATAATAATAAAAAATTTGTAATTTATTTTTATTTTATAAAATTTAAATCAAATATTAAATTATTAGAAATTATATTGATTTCTTTATCAATTATCCCCAAATATAAACTTATTTATTTAAAAAAAATTACATTTTTAATAATAATAATAAAGTAATTATTATAATTATTATATAGTCATATTATGAAAAATAATAAATATAAAATTTATATAATAATAATATAAAATTTATTATTTCATTTAAAATGATTATGAAAATTTTATAATTTATTTTTATTTTGTTAAAATTTTTAGCAAATTTTAAATTATTAAAAAATCTTAGAGCATGATAAAATGATGAAATTTGGTAGGGGCATTTTAGTAATTTTAGAAATTTACCCTACATATAAAAATAACATTTTCTTTCCCCTCACCTCTCTCCACCATTTCAATTTAATGCGTATAGAATTTTAAGCTTAATTTATTATTTAATTGAATAAGAATTAATTAATTGAATTAACTTCAGTTTTTAATAATTGAAATGTCTAGTTCTATAATTAAATTATTTTTATTCAAACTTAATTGTAATGTCCAAAAAATTTAAAATCGTGCTATTGCACTTTTAATACAGGTGTATAGTATTTTGATACTAGTTTTAGGATTGATTTGTTTGTATAATTTTAAAATTTTAAAGTGATACTTTGAATTTAAAGCAAAAATTTACAAACTAATGACAAAGGATTTAAAACAAATAAATGTATAATAATTATTAAAATAATTAAAATAATAAAAATAAGATTTAAGTTTCTTATTAGATAATAATAATAATAATAATAATAATAATAATAATAATAATAATAATAATAATAATAATTTAAGAAGACGTTTAGATTCTAAAAGCTTGGAGTGAGATATTTATTGGATATAAAAAAAAATAAGATGAAAAGAGATGACAATTTCGGGACCAAGAGAATTTGTGTGGCCACAAAATTTTATAAAAGAAACTAAATACCGAAAAGGGACCTAAATAGAGAGAGAAAGTGGAACAAAAACGTGAGGGAATTAGGAGAGGTATTATTTTTAGACCTTTGATGGTTTGGTCCTCATTTCCAAATCTTTTGATCATCCTCAATCGCCGATAATAGATAAATCGAAAAATAATTACTAATGACAAATATTTCATTCTTAATGACAAATTGCAACTAAAATAGTCGAAATATCTCAAATATAAGTCTACATTCTCTCTTTCCATATTATACACACACGTGCATGTGCACACACACACACACACACACTTCCAAACAGTATATATCGACAAATTAAATTTTAGAACATTACATTAATTATAATAAAGTAAATTATATATAACTACAATTAAAAATTAATTAATTATATACAAGTATATAATTTTATAATTATAATAATGCATACATATTATATCTATTGATGCCAATAAAAATTCTATATAAATTTATCTATGAAATTATCCTCCATTTAATAAAATATTATACATATGAAAGTAGGGGTATTTTTGACTTTTAAAAAAATAAATATAATTACAATCCAGGTACAATAACCCCAACCCAGAAACAGGATAGAGAGAGGCCACTAAATAGTGGTAGAAAGTGTAACATCCCAACTTTAAATTACTCGAAAAATAAATAAATTGACCTGAATTATGTCTAAATTTGGCAATAAAGAATTTTGATCCCATAGTTGATCAATATAGCTTGAACCGGATAATATTAATAATTATAAAAAAAATTGATCCCTAGAAAAATGTTCAATAACTAATTATTTTCTACCTATTAAAGAAATTTTACTTTTAATTAGTATTTAACAAATAAATACTTATTTGAGTTGAGAGAAATATGTGGGGCCCGCAAAGTAGGTCACTTAAAACCCTTTCTTACACCCCGAAATAACTGAGAGCCCGTCCAGAGCACAGCCACTCTCTCCTCACTTCCCTTTCAGGCTTTGTATCTTTGTTGTGATTTCTGAAATTAAAGCTCAAGTATCTGCAATGGCGGGCATAGTACCTCCTGGTACAACTCTTCTAGGTGATGCAGCCAAGAAGGTCAACGAAGTTCATAAGAAAGTTGATTACATAAACCTTCCTTGCCCTATTTCGTATGAAGAACTCCATCGCAAAGCTCTTAGTTTTGTTTCTTAACCTTTTTTTCTCTTTTCTTATCTTTTTCCCTCTTCTTTTGCAATTTATTTTTTTCTAGGGTGGCTAATCACTGTTTCTTTTGATACATCAGTGATTCATTTCTGGATGCTTTCAGCTAGCATTTTCTCGTTTTTTCCATTTTGGATTCTTGATTTGTCTATGTGCTCTTTGTATGTGGTTTCTTATTATTGAATGGCATCTGAGATTTTGTTCAGTAGTTTGCCTAACTGTGAAACCCTAATTTGCTTTAAATAGTAAATAACACACTTTTTAGGCTTATTTTGGTCACCGATTGGTCTTTCTAAGTTCCTTGTGTTTATTTATTCAAATGTAATATGGGCCCTTACTTAGCTGTTGAATGCTTAGGTACGCAATAAAATATTTTGGAAGTAAAGAGTATCTAATAATGTGATGTTTCATGGTTTGCCAAGCTTTAAAGATTTTAAGTGGTAACATTATCCAGCTGGATAAGTTATATGAGCAGCAAGTTTTAGGTGACTGTTGGTAGTACGATTATTGTAACAATTATTTAGCATACAATGTAATTTATTCAAATAGATATTTCATGCTCTTAAATATTTTGCATTTTTTTCTATTTTTAGGGGCATTCACTACAAATATGGTTGCAGCAGCACCTATCTTGTATTGTTAAAATGCACTATATATTTCCAAAACTGTATGCAAATTCTGAGAAGTTTGTCCAATATATTATCTGAATGGTGACCATTATAAATTCAGTTCTTGTTATTTTGTTCTTGTTTTAACTCAAAAGTTCAAAGAATGTTGTTGTAGATTTTTATTTTATCTCTGATAATTCTTCAAAGCAAATCTTAACTGTAGTTATAGTTTGAAGTGAAACACAAAGCACTGGTTTTATACCATAGCTCAGACCATCATTAAATTTTCATTTTTATTTTATTTTTTTTGCAGTCAATGCAACGAGGTGATCCAGCCTGGATTGGTTATGCCTATGCTTTCTCGATACTTGTTGGAGTGGTATGAGCCTTTTCTCATGTAGTATTACATAAAGATTTCATTTCTCTTAAAAAGATAGATGAAATACCCATCGCTGGTAAGCTTTTCCAGTTACTATGGCTTAAACACTGTACTATGTTTTTTGCTGCATAGAATTAGGCAACTCATGCTCTTTATTAAATAACAGGACTGATTTGCTGAAGTATTATTGAGTTAGGACTATGTTTGTATTGAAATTATTGGGTTTGATGTCAAACGAATGAATTTTGTTAAGGTGAAATTCAAGTGTGGACACAACTCTAGTTTGTTTTATTGATATGATATATGCTTATGAAGTATAATTTAATTGCCAAATTATATATAGTTTGTTTTGATACTTTTTTGTGTACCTCTAATAATAAAAAAGTCTTTAATTGAGGTGATACTGAGAAATTATATAAATCTAATTTATATAATAGATTGGTAAATTGATATAGAAAAATATTATGCATTGCTTATTTCATTACATTCTCTTTTATTTAGAATCTAAAACTTTCTGTCTATATGCGTTAAGTTTAACCAGACAACTCGAGTGCTGGGGTATGTTCATCTTAGGTTGAGAATTATCTCCCAAGTAAATCCATATTTTCTTGCTTAGATGACCCTACAAATCAGAATATAAGATATTGCCTATATTCCATGATGATGCAAACTTTTGTTTGTTCTTACACAAAAATATTTACCCTTTCTAGTTAGTACATGGTCCCCAGCAGCTACTATTCATAGTAAAGCTTATTATGCTGCAAACGCTCTATTATTATTATTATTATTGAGGCGTTAATTTGGACCTTCACAACTTTCTCATGAAATTTTAGCCATGATCTAGGGGAAGGGTGTAAGGAACCAAAGTGGGCCCTAGTAGAATTCAAGGGCAATTTTACGTTATTAAAGTATAATTAAACATGATTGGATAAATTATTATGTTTTTCTTGACCTTTTGGCATTCTTTTGACTATATCTCGAGTTATAGAGCACAAAATTAGATGATTCAAATTGGGTTTGAAAATATACATCCATACTAAGATTTCATTTGAAAAAACCAAGTTCGAAATATGTATTTAACTAGGCTATATTTAAGCATAAATTTTAGAATAGTTTGCAGCCTAGTCACTAGCAACAGACCTCAGTATTTTGTAAGTATCTTAAAATATACAAATGCTATGGAGATGATTCTTGACGTTTTAGAAACTAGAAACATATGTTAATAAGTTTGTAGAAGATAACATTTGCTAAAAATGGCTTTTGGAAGGTCAAAAATTACATACAAGTCGAATTCAGAAAATTGCCTATGATAGAGGATACAATAGTCAAGTGATAATATAGTTTGAAGGCTAATTTAAAAGAGGATGAAAATTTAGGGGTCAATTTGTTAATATGAAACTTGAAGGTTAAATTATGAAAAAGGGATATAAAGGAGGTTGATTTAAGAAAAGAAAAAAATGAGTGGAACATTGTGTGACATGCAAATAAATGAGAGAAATTTATGTAACATGCAATTAGTTAGAGGATTAAAAGAGATATTTGCGTGGGACATGCTGATGTCATTTTTCACTTAACTCACCATGCAAGCATTTTTTTAGGAGTATATATAGTGGGTTGGTCGGCCACACCAAGGAAAAATATGATTTCTCCTTTTATCTTCCTTATTTTTACTCATCTCTCATCTTTCTCTAAAAGTTCTATATTTTATCTCTATAATTTTCAAGAGGAAATCCTGCTGCATGTTATTTGAATTAGAAGTTTTTGAAGGAGATTTCTAAGGGTTTAATGCAAGAGTACATGGATGTATGAAGAAATGGAAGGGATTGAGAGCAAAAAGGAATGAAATGGTGAAAAGATTGAAAGCTTGATTTAAAGTTACAAAAACAGGTTTGGGAACTTAATCTTCTTGCATGTGTTTTTTCTTGAGCAAAATATGTGATTACATTGTGACATGGTTACATTTTGACAAGTAACTTGAAGTAAAACATCAATCTTTTATGTTTAAATGGACATGCATGTAAGTTTTAAAATTCTGGGTTTGGGTTCACTTGACCTAGTTGTATTCTTTTGGTAATATTTTGAGTTATAGAAAAGATAATTAGATGATTACAATTGGGTTTTAAAATAGACTTCCAGAAAAAGATTTCATAAGAAGAAATCACATTCTAATCCTGCTTCTAAATGGGTCATAACCTAGCTTGAAAATCGGATAAGTGTACAGTCCCATCCTCATGAATAGTCCTCAGTATTTGGACAATATCTTTCAATCTAGAAGTGATATTGAGATTATTCTTAATGTTATGAAAACTAGAAACATAGGAGAACAAAATTGTAGAAGTAACCTAGCTTTAATTCTGCCTCTAAATAATTTCTATGATTTATTGAAATTTAGGTGAACTGTAAATTCAGATTCTGGAACAGTTTGTAGAAAAATTGAGATTTCTGTGTGTAAAATGATCAGAATGGCATGAGGTTAATTTCTGTGTGTAGGGACTGAATGTACTGTTAGGGGACAGACCATAGTAAATTGGGTATATCTTTTTGTGGATTTGTTAAAATGCTACAAAGTAAAATTCTGGTAAAACTAGAGACATTAAAGTATAACTTGTGTGAAGAAATGTTGGTCTAAATCCCTCTTAATTTTATGCTATGAATTTTTATAAGTGACAGCCAACACTGTTTTGGTTCTATGAACAGCCTATAGTTTTTCTTAAATATCTCAAGCTATAGATAAGATATTAATGTAAATTTTGATGCTTTGGAAACTAGACACATAGGGGAATAAGATTGTAGAAGCTCATTTGGCCTAAAAATTACGTTTTCCAAATCAATATGTGGCTCTATATACATAGTATGATCTTACATGATTGGGTTCGAAAGATGTTTAGAGTAATGATTTAGAGAATATGTTTAAAGTGAAATGCATGAATATGTCTTTGCTTAATTGAAATGACATGATTAAGCATTTGTGATGTCACATGTTAGCATGCTAAAATACAGATCTACAAACCAATAGGCTCAATTATAGAAATCTTATTAAAGTATATAATGGCAATGATATATGTGACTATGTATACAAGTGTATGCATTAAAGAAGGAGTATCTTGTCATGTGATTGTTACATGAGCAAATTGTATAAATTATTTTATGAATTATGCATATATGTTTATGCACTAGAGAAGATATATATTTGTACATGATTATGCACAGGTGCAAACAGTATAATATAGGTACAATCTTGTTATACGAAATAGTTACATGATTGAATAAGATTGCTGAACAATTTGTATTAATAAATAGGCAAGAAAAACTTTTACAATATTCATAATTCATTATTTAATATAAACCATAAAAATTACCACTTGATTATTTTTGTAAGAACTCAATTAGTGAAGTTTATAGTACGATACTGTAATTATTTTATATTTTAAAAAAGGTGGCGCAATTGAAAGCAGAATAATCAATTAATATTCTTTGAATTCATGGGGTGATGCAAATCCCATGAATTTGGACGCGAGTCATATCCCTGCAAGTATATGTGATTTATCACCATTTGTTACAGAATTGATATGCCTTCCCATACTGTTATCCTTTTTGAATAGGGATTAATCCACGAAGTGTTCACAACAATTTTACGTTGGTTGTCTGGTGCTAAAGTAACTAAATAGTTGTGTTTTGGCTATTATAACTTCATCTTTAATCTATTTATACAGTGAGAAGGGTCTGAAAATTATGAATCTGGGTGATATATGAACAACAAACATAGTGGCTGTTCTCCAAAATGATGATGATGATGTTATCGACCCACATCTGGAATGGATTAAGAATGCAACTGGAGATGAGAGTGGTGAAGAGGTGAATTTTTCCTTAATATTTGATATTTAGAGTATTCTATGATTTTTCCTCAATTTTTCCTGTAATGAAACATTTATGCATATGCAAGCCATAGGTGAATATTTCCTATGACTTCATCCTCAGTGCTTGTTAAATTTTTCCAGTCTAGTCTTCTTGTCTGTCTTGCAATTCTTAATCAGCTATGCTTAATTGATAAGCATGTTTAATACTCGTTTCGTGTATGCCAATTAATTAGATTGATCCTGCTTTCTTTATGATTGAAAGGATTTTTAAGGCAGCAATAAATTGAAGAAGCTGCTGAATGTTTATTAGGAGGTGTAAGAGAGCTATATAGTAAATTTTCTCATAGCAGAGTTTGTTATGCCATAGATTTTTAAATTTGAGAATAGTTATTAACCTATCTGAAATAGCTTCCAGATATGTGAAACTAGGCTTAGGAAAGAGATTGATAGGGAAACCCTTGATGGTTGTTGTTAGAAGATATGAAATATGATGATTGCTCTTAAATAGCTCATATTTAATCCAAGTTTTGTTATCAAAATAATATTTTGTTATATTAAATTGTGTTAGAATTAGGTGTGTTTAATGTTTTTTGTCAAGTTTTGTGTATGTAGGAGAAAAGGGAGAAAATGTGAAGAAGAAACCTTATCGCGAGCGCGACAGATGCCACGAGGGCGATGAGTGTCGCGAGCGTGACAAGGGATGTAGGTCTAGGGCAAGAGATGAGGAAAAGAAAGGTGCAAAGAAGGAAGCGTGTCCTGTTGCGAGTGCGACAGGAGGCGGTTAAATGCGGTTGAGCTTGAAGAGTCATTTGAAAAGTCACCAAGTTTCATCAAGGGTTGCAACCATATGGAGGGTCACTTAAAGGGACTTGATGCTTGGAAAATTATATATACCCTGGAAGTTATTTCAAGGAGAATGGATAGAATTAGGAGATCTATCATTTTTATTTTTCTTATTTGAAAGTGTAATTAGAGAGCAATAGTTGTAGGTTTTAGTTTTAGTATTATGGCTTGAAGAGGAGGCACAAGCAAGGAAGAATACTACACTTGGTGAAAGGAAGAAGGGTTGAGAGATCCCCTATTTTTATTTCTAATCTTTACTTCTTTGTTATTATTATGAATTCATTTTAGGAACTTGAATGTTGTTATTCATATTTAATAATTTCTCTTTCATTTATCTTTATATGTAGAATTTCCTATTAAAACTTTATTAGTATCATTATAAGTTAAGGAAGACGACCTTAGATGGCAATTTCTTTTCTGAAAATCATCATAATGGTCATAAATAAGGGAGTTAGCGAGAGCAAAGTCTTACTGAAAGTTAATAGGAAATTCATTATCAAAGCATAGTTTGAGAGATCGCATGTGGAGATAGTTGTTATAGGTTGGTTTTTTATTCTATGAATGTGTGTTTATGTAATTCTTGTCTAAATGCGAGAGCTACGATTTAGAACCATAAATGCATGTTTAAGGCATAATCTAGTCTAGATGCGAGAGCCGCGACATAGAACATTATTCCAACTTGGCTTACATGATAAAGATTGAATTATAAATAAGAGAAAAATATCAAATTCCATATTTATGTATATGTTACATTCATCATACTCATAAGTCTTCTCTGATCATTATTAAAGTAGAATAATATTTAATTTAGTTTAGTGTTAATAATAGTTTTAACTTGCAAATTAATGATGCATTATAAACAAGATTAAAATTGAGTAGTAATAGTGTACAATGTTGATCAACATTCCTCATGGGATCGATATCTGAAGTACTATAATCAGTACACCGTATACTTGCGATATTAAAGCTTTTAGAAAAAAGAAATATCAGCTGGCAGGTGAATTAGGCCAAGATCTATTCCAAAGGAGAGGAAGAGGTAGATGGTCAACTTTGATGCTAGTTCTGTTGTTCTCTCTCTGTCATTGTGTGTGCATTTGTATAATTTGATATTTAGAATGCAATTATTAGAGTTTCTTGTATAGTCTATGTGTGTGCGTGTGTTCTCTCTCTGAAAAATGTGAACTTTATGATTTGACTCTAGAATTTGCCTTTAGCTAGAGGTTGTGTGTTGGAAAGCTTTTGCACTTGTCCAAGCATAGCCTTATATTATCCTATTCCTCAATTATAAAGTTCATTTTAGGGCCCCTATCTGACTGAGAAGAGCAATTTCCTGCAAAGAACATTAGGAGATGATAATGTCTTGATGGTTTGAGGATTATCATATTGAGTACACAAACCATCAATACATTATCATCTCCTAATATTTTTTTTGTACTCAATATGATACATTTGCTGTTCTGATCTGAAGGTACACTCGTGCATGTGAGTATTTCATACTTTGAAGTAATTTTATATTTACATGCTTAAATTGAAAATTGAATATTTTGTTGTTTTAATTCTAGTTATCCTGCTTAGAACACCTGTTAAAAAATATAGAATAGTTGGAATATCAACTTTTTGTTTTTTGGCTAGTGTTTCTATTACATCAACTGTGATACAAAAGTTGTGATGGAACTTCCATCTGAGATATTTACTACTGCTGGATACAGCTGCGCATGGAGCAAATTGCTGAGAGAATGAAGGCTTTGTAGGAGTTAGTCCCTACTGCAAACAAGGTTCACGTATTTTTGGCCACGGACTATCGGTAAAGAGGGACTGCATTTAGGCTTAGGATATATTACTACAACAATATTAGCTAGGAGCTAATTCTATATTTGGTAGGAAATTGTAAAGATTTAATTTTTTAGTTATTAATTTTAGGGAAATGGATTGTATAAACAATACTTTGTTTTATATATTGTTTTTTTTTATGTTAACTCTATATTTGTGATGAATTCATTACAAATTATATATATATATATATATATATATATATATGAAAATATAAGATTATTATTTATATTTGTATCTATTATATATGAATTTTATAATATAAAATTATTATTTATATTGTGCACAGGATGAAAACTTAAAATACATAATTTAGCGATGGATTCGCAACAGCAACTGTCGTTACTGTATAAATAGTAGAATTTAACAAATAATTAGCGACGGAAAATGTAGTCGCTAAATATTATTATTATAATTCGGTGACTAATTAGGAATATAAATTAGCGACGAAATTTTGTGTCACTAATTTAGCTACTGATTTTGAATTCCGTCGCTAATATATTCGCGACTGGCCTTTTAGCTATTGTTCATCGCGGCGTTGCTAATTTAAATTAGCGATGGAAAATATGTAATTAGTGATGGAATTTTCCGTCGCTAATTTGCAATTTTTTTTGTAGTGATCAACATATTATCACATCTAAATTGCAAGATATTCAAGAAACACTACAAGCTATTTCCACTAATAGGGCAGCAGGTATGTTCGGTTTCAAGCAAAAATATAACCAAGTTAGAGATAGATTTAGAATTCAATTTCTTCATATGAAATTTATATATAGGAGTATAGTTTCTAACCCAACTAGAATTATTTAATTTTTTACTTTACAACTCAAATTAAAAAAAAAACTCCTGTTAGGTCAAGTAAACTCAAAGATAGATTTTTTATACTACTTTGAAAATTTGTAGAATAAAATGGGTGTAGAATTAGACTAACATTCCTTCATAAGAATTGTGTTCCTATATGTCTAGTTTATCTAGAATTTTGTCTCATAGAATTTGGATCTCTCTACCAAGAATTATGTCCAAAATATTGCAATTTACTCACTATAACTGGACAACAACTCATATCTAATTTCGATTTTAAATTAAACATACTTAGAGGTAGAATCAAAATTAGGTTTCTCATACAAAATTATAGGTCTATATCTTAGGTGTAATTATCAACTAGAAACACCTAATTTAGAGCTGTATAACTCAAAATATGCTCTAAAAATAGAAAATAGTTCCTAGTGAACCAACACAGTCTTCATCAAATAAACACATGCAAGGTATAAATCTTTAGATCTCATCTTTCTAATTATATTACCAACTCAAAATACATCCATTACACATTTTAACTACATTTCCACACATTAAAATCACATGAAAAATGAGTAAAACTCCCAAACCTTTCATGCAACACCAAATCTTCCATTAAATCCTCTTTTCACTCTACTTCTTCTTCTTCTTCTTCTTCTTCTTCTTCTTCTTCTATATCCTTGCTATAGCACTTCTTAAAGATCCCTCATCATAAACCCTCACATGTAAAATAACAATAACTCAAGAGTGTACCATGGTTGAAGAGGCCGAATTTCAATGGAGGAGAAAAAGAAAAATTAAAGTTCCACGGAGAGAGGTAAAAGAAGAGTATAAGAGAGAGAAGTTTTCATTTCTTTTCTTTGTCCCTTTGAAATTTCCAACCAAACCACCCTATAAATCCCACTATCCATTCTTCTTTCTCCTACATGTAATCCCCATAACTTAAATAGAGAAGAAAAGTTTCCTTTTTGCTCCCTCTCTAATTCTTCCATATTAAATCTATCACCACTTTTCCCTTCTTTCAATTCTAACCCCAAATTTACTTTCTTTCCTTTAATTACACCCTAACTTCCTTTCTTTTATTATAATTGACCCACTAAATAACACCTATGTCACAAAAGACCACTTAACTATATTTTTGTTCCAATTATACACATGGTAAAATAACTATTTTACCCTCTATCACTTAAAACAATAATTATCCATGTCTTAACTTATAATACTTCTATTAATTTAGCTTAATTAGACCTTGATATCATAGTAATTTTCATGAATCCTCCTAGGGCCAATGTTGGGTCCTTACAGATTTAAAAGCCTAAATTGTGCCATTTGTCAACTTGTAATTGGCCAATTATTTTTGTTGCCAAGTTATTATATAAAATAATAGAAAAATATGTAACAATTTTATTTAAGATATGTCTAAAATTTTGGATCAAAATGTCTAGAAGTGAAATTACAGATTTGAAATCCTAATATTCAAAGTTATCTAAAAATTCAATTTTCAACACCAAAAATTCATTGGGATTATTTATAATGGTTTGATGTGGTCAGAATAATTTTCTAAGATCCAAAATTTTTTTTTCTAAGTCGGTTAAAGTTTGTCAACTCTTTTACAGTTCAAGTATTTTTTCCTCTGTGCCTTTTGGGGGTCTATTTAACTTCAAATTTTCCTTAAATTATACCCCCAGACTCGTCATGAATTATACTTCCCAATGGTAAAGAAAAATTTTTGTGAGCCCTAAGTGATATTATTCAACCTAGTGCTACCCTAATGCCATTATTCACTATCAGAAAATACTATTCTTACAGCTACTCCAGTTAAAAGTTAGAAATTAACGGCTCAAGCTAGTCTATCAGCGGTGCTTGTAGCCAATACACCCTCAGGCACTAGTAGGTACAACATCCCCAAATGTGACCACTATGGGTGTCGACATCTGGGGGAGTGTTGGAGACTAAAGGGAGCTTGCCTTGGGTGTGGATAGAAGGACCATCGGCAAAAAAATTGTTCTCGAGCATAAAAAGTAGCACTGACTCCTCCTACAAAAGACCCAGTAGTGTACCACCTAGAGATCCAGGTAGGGGTAGATCCGTAGGTGCGAAACCAGTAAGAGGGAGTGCTTAGATGCCTCAAGGACTAAAGGGCCAACCACCTGCCCGCACATATACTGTGAGAGATAGGGAGAATCAAGATGCTTCTGACATTATAGTGGGTAAATTTCTTCTTTTTGATACTCATGTTTATACTTTAATTGATCTAAGTCCTCACACTCCTACCTTAGTACAACAATTTCACATAGAAAGGGTTTAAATAGAGCACAATTAGAATAAGGTATATTAGTGAGTAATCCTTTAGGGTATAGTGTAATAGTAAATAAAGTTTATAAAGATTGCTTTATTCAAATACAACAATCCATCTTTCTTGCAAACTTGATCGAGTTATCGTTCTATAAATTTGATGTGATTTTGGGCATGGATTGGCTGCATAACCACCAAGTAATGGTTGATTATCAATTAAAAAGGATCACATTAAAAACTCCAGAGGGATAAAAAATTACTATTATGGGTGAGGGATCTAATTTCTTGTCAAATGTCATCTTTGCCACTTCAGCAAATAGACTGATGAGGAAAGGTTGTTAAGCTTGATAAGTTGTAATTATTCTTATATTTTTTGCTATTTCTTGGCATTATTTTGTGTGCCTTTTGTTTGTTTTAGTCTTTATTATTTTATATTATATTTTTTTATGTTGAGTTATTTATTTTATAAAGTTTTTAATAGTTTTTGGGTTAATTTCAAGTGTTTTGGAGCAATTAGGAGCCTTCTTAGAGATTCGGGACTTATTTTAGGCTAAATTGGCAAATTAGGCAAAATTTACATTAAAATACTACTGTGTTACAGTTTTTAGCAGCCCAAATGATGCTTGTACAATCCAGTAGCCCAGCCTCAATTTTATTCCAAACACAGCTATGTTTCTTACACAAATATGGCTGTGTTTTTATCCATTATTTATATAAAAGCTCTGTTTCATCTTCTTAAAAAAAGAGGAAATTAGAAGACAATTTTTAGATTAGCTTAGGGTTTATTTTCTTAATCTTAAGCAATTTAGTTTAGGGTTTTTCATTTATTCTTAGGCTAGATTTAAATTTAATTTCATTTTCTTTTGTAATTTTTAAAATTAATTTAGCTTAGATCTTTAATTCTACATTTAAGGAAGATTTCAAAGAGAAAGAAGAAGGAGCTTCAAGATCTATTTTCTCTCATCAAGGATGTATTATAAACTTCATTGTTTTTATATTTTTATGATTATATTCTTAATGATTAAGTAATTCTTCTAACCTAGGAATTCTTAAATCTTTATTTGTATTTGGATATTTGGATTTAATGAGTATTTTCATGTTTTCTTCTATTTCTCATTATGATTATTCTCTATAACTTGATGATTTTTTAGTTTAACTTTGATTTTATTCAAAAAGATGATTGAAGTTATATTTGAATGATTTATTTAGTTGTAAATGCTCTATTCGTGTGTTTTTTTATATCTACGGTCCTTAATGATTCCAAAATAGAGGTTTTAAACTCTTTGTGTAGACTGCATTTGGTTTAGATTTGTTGGGGAATAGATGGATTTTTGGCTAAATGGCTTCAGAATGGGAATTCATCCGATACCTAGGATTTATAAACCCGTGCTTAAGCTAATTAGTAGGCTGGTTTTGGAATGGAAAGCTTATTGATGAAAATAGTGGCTCCAAAATGGAAACTTAGATTTAGTTGGGTTGTCCAGAATTTCATGCCTATATTGTTTCATCCATATCTATTTGCAAGTATGAGGATAGAATTTTCTAAGCATTCCATTTATTTTTGATTGATTTCCTTAATGATTGCTTTTACTTTTTGTTTTTATTATTTGTCTTTAATTTTAATTTCCTGCTTAGCTTAAAGCTCTATTCATTCAAACTTTAGGGATTATCTCAGATTAATTTCACTCAATCATATATATTTAGCATAATAATTCCTTTTCCCTTAGGTTTGATATTTTAGGATCTTAAATGTATTCCCCTATATTACTTAGTCGATCTAGTGCACTTGCTAGCATTCGGTCAAGTTTTTGGTGTTATTGCCAAGGATAAGCGATGTTGTTTATTTAATATCTTTAGTCAAGTTAGTATGAGATTTTTATTTTTATTTGTTTTGATTTAGTGTTGTTCTTCACAAGCATAATTCAAGGCATTTTCAAATGATACATGATTCTATCTAAGACTATGAATTGGTTCTTTTGAGAGGACAAATGGAAGATTTGAGGAGGAATATGCAAGAATTGCAATGCTTATATTACCTTCAACAATCTATTCAATATCATCTTTTGAAGATTCTTGTTCTCTATGGATATCACAAGAGTTAAGCGCCTTCAAAATTTAAGTTCTTCTTGACTTGCTTATAGGTAAGGAAAAGCGATTTAGAGCTAAAAAAGAATAGATGGCCACCATAAATTGTCAAGAAGAGAAGATAAAAAATCAAAAGATTTTATTGCAAAATTAAAAGAATTTTTTGAAGACTCAAGAGCATTTATTAAGAGATTAGGAAATAGGAATGAAAAATTTAGAGTCCAAGTTGGAGATTTTGAGTATTTCTATGCAAAATCAAGGTGATGGTGATAACAATGCTGTATAAAGAATTTAAGTTCAGGATGTATGAGTCAAGAGAGGAACCAATTATTATTAAAGTTTTGCAGCTTTGAAAATGAATTTAGATCTCTTCTGAAGATTTTTTCGCCAAAAGAGCAAGAATTATTCAATTCTCAAGTGGAAGCAATAAGTTCAGTCCATTTAAAGAGTTTATTGAGGCTAGAAGAGTTGGTAGAGTTTGTGTTTGATGAACCCAAGGTGGAGTCGTATTTCATTGAAGACATAGTGTTTCCTATCTTGGTGAATTTTGGCAAATTTCTCCTATTGATGGGAGAAAATAATAAGCAAAGTTCGGAGAGACCATTATTTGGATCACAAGCTTGGCCCTTAGATAGTAACACAAATCAAGCTGGGACTCATTAAACTAGAACTTTTTCAACCCTTGCATTTTAAATTTCTGTCATTTTCTCTTTATGTTATAAATTTTTGTGTTTTGTATGTTTTTCTTGGTGTTTTGTGTGAATTTATGTTTTTAGAGTTTATGTGTTTTTGTTGTTGTTTTGGCTTATTTAGCTTTATTATTGTTTTTGAATTTTTGTGTTTTTGAGTGTTATTTTATTTGTTTTGTGTGAATTTTTATTTTTTTTAGAATTTTAATATTTCTCTTTAATTTTTGTGTGTTTAATTTTAATTTTTTTTAGTTTGCATGAATTTAAATTATTGAATTTATTTGTTTAAATGGTGTTTTTCTTTATTTTTGGTTTGATTTGTTTGAACTGGGTAACTTTCAAGCTATGGAAAACATAAATTGAGTACAAAATGATTTGTCGTGGTCGAGACCATTTTGGTCCAGTTGTGATTAATGAAAAATTTTGACAATTTTAGTATAGAAGCATTTGTCACGACCAGAACCATTTTTCTTAACCGTGACCAAAATGCACCTGTGTTTTAAATAAAAATACAGCCATGTTTGTTTAATTTCCACAAAACCACAATACCTTTTTTCATTTTCATACTTCATTTCCCATCTTTCATTTTTATTTTGCTTCAAACCAAATCATTCTTCCCATTTCGTTTTCACTTCAAGGTCTGTACCCAAGTCAAATTTCATGTGAATATTAAATTAAATTGCATCAAAGATCATAAATTGTTTTTAGATTGCTTTATTCATTTCAAATTGTTTTTTCCAAATCATGCTGCACCCAAAAAGAAGCAAATTTAAGGTAAGTGGTTTTAATCAATTTAAAAATTGAATTTGTCATTTGTGTCTAGCATTCTTTTTTCATATTGTGTGCCTTCAATTTAAATACTCATAAAATTGGCTTACACATTTCAGATTTTATTGGTTTGTAATTGTAGATTGAGTGTAAAAATTATTTCTTTTTTGCTCTAATTATTTTTACAAAAATTAATTAAATTTCCTAAGGGTGTTTTGGCAAGGGACTTTCCTCATTTTTTTAATTGCTCTAGCTTTAACCTCTTTTTAATTTCAATAAAAAGCAAGATCTAATGTGTTGGAGTATTGTTTAAATCGATGTTGATGCTTTTCATGTGTTTTGAGAAGAATTGGTGTAACAAAACTGAAATTATTTTGTTGAATTTGGGTTAATAATCATGCATGCAAGATATTTGATAATTTGTTTCAATGAAAATAAATAAAAAATTCGGTTCAAAAAGCTTT
Source organism: Excoecaria agallocha (assembly GCA_037975025.1). Classification (NCBI taxonomy): domain Eukaryota; kingdom Viridiplantae; phylum Streptophyta; class Magnoliopsida; order Malpighiales; family Euphorbiaceae; genus Excoecaria; species Excoecaria agallocha. The sequence continues at coordinate 33,428 of JBBPFJ010000373.1, read as the reverse complement.
GTGTTACTCAATGGGAACAATTCATGTTTTTTTTTTGGTGATTAAATTAATCTGAAGAGCTATTGGCCTAAATTAAAGTGGCAATTCATGGGAAACACTTCACATTGGCCATGTTTAAATTAAATTAAAGTGGAAATCATTGCAATCACATTAGGAATTTTATATTTTAATGGATTAAGAATTCTTGAAACCACTCACATTGGGCATTTGTTTTTAATGGATTAAAAATTTTGCACCCAAGTTAAATTTAAAATTTCATTGTTCACCTATGCATCTCATTTCAAATTTAGGTATGTAATCTCTCAACATGCCAATTGTCTATTTAATTGCCCCAATGAGTTCTAATTTTTATTTTTAGCTTTAATTTGAATGGTGTCTCATTTGGTTAAGCTATAATTTTTCCTCAATTTGTTTTATTCATTGAAATCTTAATAGTGATGATGATTGAAAATTTTTGTTTAGCATGCATTCAAAGTTTAATTTAAATTGCCTTACATAGACTATCAATTTTAGGATCAAGTGAGCAATTTGGTTACATAGAGTAATGGCATTTTGCAATTTAATTCTATTTGTTACTACCATTCAGAGTCAATAGAATTCACAAATTATTTTGTTTGTAATTTTTAAGATTAATTTAGCTTAGATCTTTAATTTTGGGATTCAAGGAAGGTTTCAAAGAGAAATAAAAACGAGCTTTAAGATCTATTTTCTCTCATCAAGGGTGTACTCTAAACTTCATTGTTTTTATATTTTTACGATTATATTCTTGATGATTGAGTAGTTTTTCTCGTCTAGTAATTTTTGAATCATACTTTGTATGTGGATATTTGGATTTAAATTTTCATCTTCTTTTTTGATTTCTCATTGTGATTATTCTTTGTAACTTGATTATTATTTAGTTTAACTTTGATTTTTTTCAGAATGATGATTGAAGTTAGATTTGAATGATTTATTTAGTTGTAAATGCTTTATTCATGTGTTTTCTACATCTAGAGTCCTTGATGATTCCGAAATGGAGGTCTTGAACTCTTTGTATATACTACATTTGGTTTAGATTTATTGGGGAATATATGGGTTTTTAGGTAAATGGCTTTGGAATGGGAATTTATCATATACTAGGATTTATAAACCCATGCCTGAGCTAATTAGTATGCTAGCTTCATAATGGAAAGCTTATTAATTAGAATAGTGGCTCTAGAATGGGAACTTGGATTTAGTTGGGTTGTCCAGAATTTCATGCCTTTATTGTTTCATCCATATCTATTTGCAAGTATGAGGATAAAATTTCCTAAGCATTCCATTTATCTTTGATTGATTTCCTTAATGATTGCTTTCACTTTATGTTTTTATTGTTTGTCTTTAGTTTTAATTTCTTGCTTAATTTAAAGCTTCATTTTATTCAAACTTTGGGGATTATCTCAGATTAATTCCACTTCATCATATATATTTAGCATTAGAATCCCTTTTCCCTTAGGTTCGATATTTTAGAGTCTTAAATATGTTCACTGGCTAGCATCTGATCAAAGCCTACCTAGCTCATGTGATGGAAGCTAGGAAGGAGGAGCCCAGAGTCAGTGATATGTCCCTATTGGTTATGACTTCCCTAATGCTTTTCCTGATGAGTTGCTAGGATAGCCACTAGAAACTAAGATAATAGTAAAAAATAAAATATAATGTACTGACTTAATTAAACGGACCCACACATATATACATACTCATTGTCTTTTTACAACCTATTTAAACATCTTTTGGTATTATCTTATTTTTACATTTGAGTCATAGTTAACACTAACTAAAATATTTATACAAACCCTTTTTTTTCCTTTTTTTTCTTTTCCTTCTTTTTTTTTTCTTTTCCTCTGCTTATGCCTTTGCACGTGTTCTGGGTATGTTTTTTTTCACATGAAGGATTTGATAAGATTTATTTCCTTTGGAATGTGAGCCGTCTTGATTTTGTGAATTGAGGATAAGTTCCTGTAAAATTCGTGCTGGAAGTGTGCATGCTTGAGATAGAAACTATGCAAGATAAGGTGTATGCTATGCAAAATGATTTTTACTGTTCATTTTCACCGGGGTGGTAACTGGGCCTCGTGTACGTGCATGCACTTTGAGTGTACGGTCATACAGATTAACTTATAAGTAACCTTTCCAGATTTTTAGCTGTCCTTGTTTTCCACTTTTAGTGATTCCCCCTTTTACCTATTCCCTTGCATTTGTGAAATTTTGCTTTTATCCCTTGTCACTTTGCAAAAATGACTCCTTTGACTGAACGCCTTGCCTTACAGCTTGATGACTATTCGACTTGGGACAATTCCATTCTATCACCTTATTCTAACTTAAAGTTTCTGCGCAAGGTGGAGTTGGATGAATATTTGCTAGTGGCTTCGACCACCTACTGGGATCCTCAGTTTCATGTCTTTCGTTTCAATAATATGTAGATATGCCCATTACATGACGAGTTTGCTGCCATCCTTGGTGTCCTTTTTACACCGAAACTCTCTCATATGTGCCAAATTGTGTTCCTAATTACCTCCGTGAGGCTGTCTGAGCCTTAGGCATTTGTCCTTCTAATGTCAAGGCCTTTATTGAACCTTTGGGACCAGTGTCACTTGACTTCCTATTTGACTATCTGTACTATTTCAATGGGAATGAGACTTACGCCGTAGGCACTACCCTTTTCATGTGTCTGGTTTATTACCTCTGATTACTAGTAGAGGAGGAACTTTTGGAGATTATCGGCTATTCAATATTTCTAAGTGACATCCATAAGGGCCTTACTCCATTCCCTTTGATCCTAGTAGAGACCTTACTCGGACTAGATGTTGTTCACGCTGATCCTACTGCACTGCTCACTGACAGTCCCTTGCTTCTTTAGGTATCTGTAGTCATTATTTGAAGATAGTATGCCCCTTGTGGGTTTTCACACTAGCTTTTCTTGGTGGGACACACATTTTTTTACAGATTTTCACATAACCCTATGCCTAATTTTTGCCTGAAACGGACGCCAAACCGTCCCGATGGCTTTTATGCTTATCTTTTCTTTTCCTTCTTATTTTTTTATCATATATATTTTTTATTCATCATCATTTTTTTTTTTAATTTTTAGATCTGGCTGCAAGAAAAACTCAGGATGCTGGTTGAACCTTCTCCTCGTTCCATTAACACATACTCCTTAAGGTTCTTTGGAATGCGCATGCGTTGGTACTAGATTACCTCTGTAGAAAAAGGTATTATATGGATGAGTTTCGTGGCTAAATGGACGATGAGCTTCATGTGTCTGTGGATCCGGGTAGAGTATGTGACTCGTGATGGGAGTTCTAGATGTGTGCCTCTCAATGGCCTCTATCAGGCAACCTTTTGTATCATAACTCGTTGTACCCATCAATTTGGTATTCGACAAGAAGTGGTGCGAGCGTGGCTAAACTTTGGAGGAGGGGATTTAACTGACACCTTTGTAATCGGATATCATTACCTTTGGAGGCATTTACCCATGAGGACCAATATCCCACCAATGAATACCTATGACTTTGAGACCAGTGTGGAATACCATTTATGTGTTATAGAGGTGCCAGACACTCGTGCCTTCTTATTGAGACGTCCTAGGCATGCTAGACCCCAGTGAGGGTTACAGTAGTTGGAGAGCCCATATTTTGGTTGTTGTTGTTTCATTTTTTTTTTTTTATGTTGGCCTGTAATATATTATAGCATTGTCTTCTTGAATAGTACCTTTGCTTACTTTTTCCCTGGTTGCATGCTTATGTGGCATCTGGTGTGTGAGTTGTGTTTGTTTCAATGAGGGGGCTTGCTTTGTCATACGTTTTGTGTTGCTGCTATTGTTAGCTGCATATGTGAATAAATAAAAACATCTTTGTTCATGCCAATTGTAGTGTATAACTTAGATTATTAATGCATGCTCATATTATCACATTATCATAATGATGACAATCACGACACAACAATTAATACAAAGCACACATTTCGTTAAGTCTCGGGGTAAGTGCATCTTAAATACATCCAATTCCTGTCGACAATTAGCCCTCGTGGGTTTTCTTAATTGGCTATTTTCTCTCAACCCTTAATTTTTGCCTAAAGTGCCTTTTTTTAGTTTTCACCTTAGCAAGGTGCCCTATTTTAGCAAGGCTACCTTTTTTTGATTTTTGACCCGTGAGCTATTTTTTTCTTTTTTTCTTTTTAGCTCTGAAACCTCTTTAGCCTATCAATATTAACTGGATCCTTAAACCCATTCCCTTCGCTATCTGTAAGAATGGCAACTCCTTTAGAAAGCAGCTTTTTAAGAACAAAGGGGCCTTCCCAATTTGGTCTGAACTTTCCTCTATAATCAGGTAAGCTAGGCCTCATCTGTTTAAACACTAAGTCTCCTTCCTTCAAATGATGACCTTTGACCTTTCTTCCAAATGATCGAGCTAACCTTTTTTAATACAATTGATTATGGTAGTAAGCTCTCATCCGGTTCTCATCTATAAGTTTAGATGCATCATCCTGTGTTCGGCCTATTCCGTCTCTAGTAGTTTAGCTTCTAAGATGACCCTTAGCTATTGCAGTTCAATCTCCACCTATAGCACTGCCTCTGAGCCATATGCGAGGGAGAAGGGAGTGGCTCTCGTTGAAGTTCTAACGATGGTTCTATACCCCCAAAGTACAAATGGTAACTTTTCAGCCCAATCTTTATATGTTTGCACAATCTTGGATAAAATATTCTTCAAGTTCTTGTTTGCAGCTTTAACCATTCTATTTTCTTGTGGCCGGTAGGGAGATGATTTGTGATGTCAAATTCTATACTTCTGAAGTATATGCCTAGTCTCTACTTGAAACTAGACCCCATTGTCTGACACTATGTGGTGAGGTACCCCATATCTGCATACCATATTTCGCTCGATGAATCGGGCTAATTCCTGTGCTTCTAATCTTTTGAAGGATTTAGCTTCTACCCACTTCATGAAATAGTCGGTGGCAACTACTATGTACCTATGACCATTGGAAGCTGTCGGATGAATTTCCCCAATAATGTCTATGCCCCAAGATGAGAAGGGCCAAAGTGAGAAAATGTTGCATAACTCTAAGATAGGCAGGTGACTTAAATCAACATACTGTTGGCATTGGTGACACATCTTCACTTATTTGGAGTAGTCAGCATCCATGGTTAACCATAAGAATCCTTATCCCATGATCTTCCTGGCCAATGTCAAACTATTCATATGGGCCCCATAGACCCCTGTATGCATTTCTTTCATGACTTTTTTTGCCTCCTTCTCGTCTAGACATCTTAGTTGAATGTCATCATCTTGTCTTTTATATAAGACCCCATCTATATTGATGAACTGACTAGACAACTTTTGGATTATCCTTTGGTCTTTTTTCATCACTTCCTCGGGGAACTTAAAAGTTTTTAAGTAGTTCTAAACATCATAATACCAGGGGTTGCTGTTGGATCCATCTAAGCTTATAAGGTTTTCTCCTTTAAAGTAAGGCTTGGTCGAGCTTATGACTATCATAGGTCTCATGATCACCCCTTCAGGATTGTCCCACATAGAAACCAAGGTTTCCAGGGCATCTGCTGACTCGTTCTCATCTCGCAACATATGTTGGAAGGTACAAGTCTTAAATTATCTACTCAGTCTTCTCAAGTATACTACATAGGGTACCAGTCTCTCATTCTTAATAGACCATTCACATCTCGCTTGATGAATCACCAAGGATGAGTCCCTAAAAACCTTAATTGTTCTGGTCCCCAATGCTATCAAGGCTTCCATTCTGTGTAGACAAGCCTCGTATTCTACATCATTATTGGTTACCTTGAATCCCAATTTCTTAGCTAAAGGAACTTTCTAACCATTGGGTGTGATGAGAAGGACCCCTACTCTAGCTCCTTTGTTATTGGTAGCCCCGTTGAAATACATTTGCTAACCTTGAACTGTAATGGCACCGATGCCTTTGTCTGAAAATTGATACTCAACTCGGTCTCCTTCTAATGGGTGATTAGCTAGGAATTCTGCAACTGCCCTTCCTTTGATCATCTTTATGGTTACATATTCTACCTTGAACTCCTGCAAGAGCAATAGCCATCGTCCCATTTTCCTGAGCAAGGATGGTGCTGATTGGAGATATCTAAGTGGGTTGTGCTTAGCCATTGCTTGGATCTTGTAGGAGTGAAAATAATGCCTTAGCTTCTTTGAGGCTCATATTACTGCCAAAAAAATCTTTTCCACATCTGTATACATGGTTTCATATGGTAGGAAATTCCTTACTGAGGTAGTACACAACGAACTCAGCTTTGACATCATCTTCTTGAGATAGTATGGCCCCTATTGAACTTTGCTCCACTGCGATGTACAAGATTAAAGGCTTCGAATGGCCTAGGAGGCTGGAGGATCTGAGGGTGTAGCAAGTACTGCTTGATGGTATCAAAAGCCTTTTGACAGTCATCATTCCACTTGACCGACTGATCTTTTCTTAGAAGCTTAAAAATTGGCTCACATATAGAAGTGAGTCGGTGATAAACCGACTGATGTACTGAATTCGCTCCAAGAACCCTCAAATCTCCTTCTTCTATTTTGGTATCGGCATCTCTTGAATGGCTTTCACCTTATCTGGGTCCACCTCTATCCCCTTTTGACTAACAACATGCCCTAGCAGCTTGCTAGAGGTCACTCTAAACACACACTTCTTCGGGTTGAGGCGAAGGTTGTATTTGTCAATTCATTGGAAAAACTTTTCCAAGGCCTCAAAATGTCCTTCCCTTGTAGCTAATTTTATAATCATATCATTGACATATACCTCGACCTCCTTATGTATCAAATCACCAAGAATCTTGGTAGCCATTTGTTGGTAGGTGGCCCTCGTATTTTTCAATCCAAATGGCATGACTTTGTATGTATAAGTTCCCCATTCAATGATGAAAGCGGTATTTACCCTATCTACCATCTTATTTAGGATCTAATTATACCCTGCATATCCATTAACAAAATTATACATCATGCATTTCGTCACACTGTCGACCAGCAGATCTATATGGGGGAATAAGAAATCATCCTTCAAGCAAGCTTTATTCAAATCTCGTTAATCCATGCACATTCACACTTTTGCATCCTTCTTAATGACATGGATAACATTGGCTAGCCAGGTAGGATACCGAACTTCGACTAGGAATTTTACTTCAATCTACCTTTTCACTTCTTCTTTCACCTTTTCTTTCCATTCTGGCCTAAGTCTTTAAAGCTTCTGCTTTACTGGCTTACTCTCCGGATACGTTAGGATGGCATGTTCTGTAACATTTTTGTCGATCCCAGGCATACTTTGTAGGTCCAGGCAAACACCTTTTCGTATTTTTTCAATATTCTCTCAAATTTTATTCTCTCTTTAGGAGTTATATCGGATGCAATCAAGATCTCTTTAGGGTCATCTTGCATTTCGAGATTAAATAAAGTAGTGTTTGTTGAATTAATATCAAATATGAATGAGTCGTGATTATGATCATACATGATGCAATCAGATGAGACATCACACAAATAAGCAAAGTTATTCATCTTATCAACTTGAGCTAGAAAGTGTACAACATTATAAAACAACTCAGGAACATAAATTACACTAGCAAATGAATCATCATCCAATTTAGGGATGGCTGATGCAGCAATAAATGCCTCTCCTTTCTCTGGTGGTGCCTCTTTTTCAAGGACTGTATCTTTACCTCCAACCTTCTCTTTACCTTTAACCTTGGTGGCTAATGACTCTGGTGTCAGTACCTTATCGAGGCAACCCAAATCCAAATCAGTAACCTTGGCCATTGACCAATGTCTAGCAAGTGTACTAGATTGGCTCAGTAATATAGGGAAATATAATTACGACCCAAAATATCAAACCCACGGGAAACTTGTGTTTGTGTGAGTGATTTTAATTTTAAAACAAAATTTGTGTAAAAAAGAAAGAAGAGAAATCCCAAAAGTTGTGATGGTTGAAGATTAAAAACTAAAAATAGAATTTTAAAGCTAAAAATAAAATAAAACAATTGAAAGAATTAAAATAATTAAAGGTAAAACAAAAGCAAGCAAGTAATTAAGGTAAAAATCAATATTAAAAACAACTTTCACTAAGGACTATCCTCCTTAACCAATATTATTATGACTTATTCAAAAGAAAAATACAAGTGATTATGAAGAATTCAGTTTAATAAAACCAGATAACTTTAGTCAAGATTATCATTCCAAACATTAAAATTCTCTTATTCTGATAAACTCAACACTTAGCATAAAGATCTGAATTAATCCTCCTAGATGTCTATTAAATTCTTTCTCAAGTAATTTAACTTTCACCTATTCTTAGTTACACCTTTCTTAATCTTAACTTACTTTAATTAACACAAAATTATAACTTATTCAGATTATAATCATGCGTCAATCCAAATAATTTAACCTAAGAACATGCATATCAATGATCCAACCAAAACCAATTACTAACCAATGCTTAATCAAGTTAACAATCAATTTTAGTTGAATAAAGATAAGAATGTGTTTAAGAACTAAGAAATAATCAAACTTGCATTAAATTGAAGCACGAGCTTAAGTCATAACAATAAAAGTTAAGGATTTAAGTATCCTTTAGCAAAAGTTAAAAAAAGTACTCACTAGATATGTTTAAAATCAAAACAAAGCTTTAAAGAAAACAATAAAATTAACAAAAACTAAAAACTATGTAAAAGCTAAAACTAATGAACTAATGTTGATAATTTGTTTGATGAGTAATTCCCCCTTTCTTTGGTGCTTAAGACTCCTTTTTATTGTCCAAATTAGTGGTAGAATCCTTCTCAAACTCCAAAAATAAAATAGGAAGTAAATTCTCCTTGATTTGGAAGTTTGAAAAATCCTTCGTTGAATTGGAGAAAATTATGCATGGCCACTCAACATTTCTTCTTTGGTGATGCACTGCTGTGTATCCTTCTTTGTAAGGATACACGGCTACTCAAGTTTCTTTGACAAAAATCACGTGGCCATGCACTCCTCTATGCATTTCCATACATGGCCATTCATCTCTTCTAGCTTTCTTCACGTGGCCACTCATCTTCTCTTGATAAAATTCACATGGCCATGCAATTTCTTCTTCCTTGAGACACATAACCATGCATCTTTTTCTTCTATGAAACACACAACCATGCATTGAGCTCCTGGATCTCACGTCAATTGTCTTGCATGACTTTTCCAAATTTATAATTTTGGCCCACAATAACTTGTCTTTTGCAATTTAAACCCTTTTCTTAGCAAAATATACCTGGAAAGCACTAAAATTCAAATTAACTTTTAAAACACACAAATTAACATTTTAACTCTAAATTAACCAAAATTAAACCAAATTAACTAAATAACAACACTTAAAACATACTAAAAACTATACATAATTCACACTTATTAGCCATAACCTCTACATCCTAGAACCCCAATATAGGCTTGATGGTTTTAGCTGACCAGTTAATGACATCATCAAAGATTTCAAACCCAGGAACAATCTTCCCTTGAACTATTATGGGTTCAGCTTCACCACAATACTTGCATTCCTCGGACATAGGCATAAAACTTTTAAATATATGAGGAATCTTTTTCGACTGTACCTTGTGTTGCTTCTTGACATCGTTCTTATAATAACCCAAGCCTTTCCTGTCCTTCTGACCAATGGGAGTAAGAGGCATAGGAATCCCTTAAGAATTCTTCTCCAATCCCGCACCTGGTAAATAATTTATTTTCTTCATCATGTTAACGACTTGTGAGCTTACTAAGTCTATCTCTTCCCCTTCGACACTAATTCCAGCCAGATGGAACCCGTTAAAAGGTTGGTTATACTCAATGCAGAAATAGAATTCTCTTTTACCACCTTAATAGTAACCATGCCTCCTTCATGTGGGACTCAGACCATTTGGTGTAGGGTGGAAGGAACCCCTCCTAACTTGTAGATACAAGGTCATCCTAACAACTAAGAGAAATTGGCAGGTATCTATAGCACTACGAATTCTGCCTCAGTCTCAATAGGCTCGTTCTTCACTACTGCATTATCATAGGCTATAATGGTAAGTCAAGATTGAGTGAGCATGGTCTCATTAGTACTATATGCCACCATTGCCAAAAAGGGACACACATTGATAGGAGAACCATTATCCACCATCATGCACGCAATGTGTTTGCCATTTACTTCAGCCTTAATGTATAAAGGACGGTTGTGCTCACGTTAGTGAACACAAACTTTTCTTCGGAATCCCCTTTCACCATTTCTAACAACTCGAAAGGAGATATGGTGGTAGCAATAATGGATTCAAATAAGGTCTCAACCAACTTCTAGTGGTGGGAAGGTGACTACCTAAGCAAGTCCCAGATCGAAATCTGAGCTGGAGTTTTCTTAAGTTGCTTCAGGACCACATTATCCTTCGGGGTTCTTTCCTCCATGGGAGCAGTAGTTTCCTACAGCCTCTTAACTTCTGGCATGACTCTTTTACTTTTGGTGACTGCCTAAATCATCTTACCATCTGTTGTTTCCTTCTCATCTTTATCAGTTTCCCACAGGTCTTCCGGTTCCCCTTCAGCCTTAACCGTACCCTTCTCACTGTCTGTATCCCATATGTCTACTAATTGTACTATTTCCCCCATTTTACTAAATTTTTTGCACTTGTGTCTGGACCCTTGCTGCCTTCCTGAGCCTTACATATGATAGCTAAATACTCATTCCTGTATAGATCCCTTATGACATACCATTTTGGTAATTCAAACCCAACCATGAAGACCGACGGTGGCACAACATTATAAGCTTTTTTCTTCTTAGCTCTCTTTTCTGGATTAAGAATCTACCAAGAATCAATCAAATCCTAGATACTATCCCTCAAAGTGCCATAGTAATCGGTCTCATGCCCCGTGTGTTGGTGAAAGGCACAATACCACTCAGATCTATGTCAAAGTTGGCCTTGACTCCTTACAGGCTTAGTTGGCATCGGTTGCAACTTGCCTTCCTTCACCAAATGGCTAAGACACCAGGATAGCTACTTGCCTAATTCAGAGTAACAATGCTGATTGACTCCCATAGCCGATACCTCGATATTTCTTCCACTGTTTTCTCCACTACCGCTACTGTTACTAGTACTCTTACCAAATCTTGAGTTTCCAAAACCCCTCTTGGTACTGCTATATCCCCCACTATTCAAACTCATAACACTGGTCTTCTTTGCCAGATATTTCCTTTCGGCTTCAATTGCTATGTCCTTCAAAGACTCCTAATCCTTCAATTCTTTCATCTTGAGACCTTCCTTTAGATAAGGACTGGCATTCCTAATAAATAGGCGAATCTGATCCTGTGTGTCAGGCTTCCTTTTCATCTCCATTACTTTATTCCTCCATCAAGTGAGGTACTCATGAAAGGACTCTCTGGGTTTCTGTTGTAACAACTCCAAATCTTTCAGAGTAACTTCCATACATGTGCTATAATCATACTGCCTAAAGAATTCCTCTGTCAATCTCTCCCAATCCACTTTTGTCTTCCTATCCAAACTATGATACCAGTCAACAGTGGGGCCCACTAGGCTAAGGCTAAAGAGATTTACCTTTTACCTCTTAGTAAGGGCAGTCCTTTTCATAAGCAAGACATACTGCTTTATATGTGCTAAGGGATCAGAGGTTTCATCAAACTTCACCAAGTCAGGCATTTTAAATTGACTAGGTAAAGTAACTTCTCCATCCAATTCGATATCCTCAGGACTGACTCCTTTTCCTACAAACAACATCCTAGTTAAAGTCTCTAACGTTTCTTCCATCTTTTTCACAGCAGGACTTTCCTCCTTAGGTATGAGGTTCTTTAGTATTTGAAGGGCCCATAACTCATCTTCCTTATCAATTATGAAATCATATTTGCGCCCGACATCCTTCTCTACCCTTCACGATGTAGCATTCTTGACATCCACCATGGGTAAAGATATCACGATAGGAGCTGCTGGAGTCTCCCCATTAGGGGTCAGTTCGACTCGAGCAACAACCATTGTGATAGGCTGAGCAGCCATGAGGGAAGCTACACTAACTGTTATTACATCCCTAGCAAGTACACTAGTTGAGTATTTTTAAGACTCTCAAGTATCGTACCTAAGGGATTGTGTGTGTGCAAGTTGAGACAATCGATCGTATGCTAAAGAATTTCCAAAATTTTGATGATAGTGCTATAATATCCAAAATAAAAAACTATTAACACTAAAATGTGCAATGGAAATAATTAAAATTAAACTAGTAACAATCCAAGTAAGAGTTAAATTAAAAAAATTAACGAGTGTAAAAACCTTTATAAAGAAAATGTTGCTCGGGTTCACTCATCCACCCTATACCCAAATGTGAATTAATTTTTACCTAGAAGAATACATGAATGAATCCGGGATAACCCTCTTAACCCAAACGTCCTATTATGAAGCTAGCTATTCTAGTTGCTAAATGTCCCATTTCGGAGCCAGCCCAATAACTAGCCTAAGCATGGGTCTAACATCCTAGGTTTAAGTTACCGTCCCATTTCAGAGCCAGGCAACCCAAAACTCATCTATTTTACTCCACACTCTAGTTTTAAAATCACAAATATTGCACATCTAGAGTCCCATTTCGGAGCTATCCAAAATAGACAACATTCATGATAGAAAAACTGAGCAAATTCATTCACAGCATCCAATCCACTAATCTCAACACCAAATAAGACATATTATAAGAACCATTCATCCATACATGGAAAATAACTTAATAGATTGAAAAACCATGAGATATAAATCAGCAACAGTGAAATAGACCATTCATTCATGTATAAATCAAAATATGTTGAATATTTACATTGTGAGTAGGGGATTCAAAGATCCCCCAAGCAAAAAAAAAAAAAAACTACTCACAATCTATATTTTAAAAGACAAGTAAAGTAAAGGAAGAAACTATAAAACCCATTTGAAGTTAAAGATTGAAGTTGATGCTACTCCTTCTCCAAACTGCTCTTTGATTGAAAATTATAACTTAAAGTAAGCTAAATTAAAAACTAAAGCTATTCTTGTATTCTTGAAGTAAAATTAAACTAAAAGAGTGATTTTTACAAGTAAAACTATGTATGAAAAGTTCTTCAGATGTTAAACTGTGTGCTTTCTCTCCAAAAATAGCCTCCACACGAAACCTTAAAAAGATCTCCTTTAAAACAAACAACTCTATAGCTTTTATAGAGGTATCCAGAAAGGCACGACTGGGACACTTTTGCCTCAACCAAGAAATATCAAGACAGACTGTTACTTTGGATTGGACGCAGCTAAAACACATTTGTCTCAACCGAGGCAAAATTCTGGATCAAAATATCTTTATGAGCTGCATTGGCCATGGCCTTTGATGAAACGGTGAGTTTTGAGTTCTGTAAGGGACACGGCTGGGATAACTTGTCTCAGTCGTGCTCCAGCCTATTTTTCTGCATAAAAATTCAAATTAATACCATTGATAACTCCAATTAAGTGTTTAGTTTTAGATTAAGTTTAGTTCAGTTTCAGTGTTTTTCTAGTATCTTTTGCTCTATTTTGCTTGCATTTAATAATTTAACCTCATTCTCATTTAATTCTAGCTTTTGTGTCTTTTTGGAGAGTTTTTATGCAATTTTATGCTGAATTGTGAATTTTGTAGGTACCTCATGGTTACTAGGTTTTTCCTAGTAACTGTGACATATGTTTGTCTGTCAAAATGCACTATTTTGGAGTTTGTCATGGTCAGCAGAGCAATTATGCATAGAAGGGTGTTCACCATAACCTATGAAGCTCTTTAGTCCAGAATCTAAAGGAAGAGTACCTCATGGTTACTAGGTTTTTGGTAGTAACCGTGAGGTAGTCATGTCTCCAGCCCAGAATGCAAGAGAGAGTTATCTCACGGTTACTAGGTTTTTGGTGGTAACTGTGACCCCCTGTCAAGAAGCAACTCAGACATACATCACGGTTATTAGGAAATTCTTAGTAACCATGATCAAGCCAGTTAAAAGAGGGATTTTTAAGTGGGTCATGGTCAGCAAAGAATCTCTGGTAACTGTGACTCTTTTTGGCCTATAAAAAGTAGATTTTTCTGTAGAAATGGGAGAGCTAGGTTTTCTTCAATTTTAGCATTTTATTTCATCCTTATTTCATTCCTTTGTTCGTTTTACATATATAGATACGTAGATTTACTTGCAAATAGATAGATTTATAGCAAAACACATAGATAAAACACAAATAGATAGCTTATATACTTAGATTTACATAGTTTTCAGCTCATTTCCTTTCAAGCATTGGAGAAAAATATTGAAGAACTTGGGATTCAGCTAGGTATCCTTCCACCATGAGTTGTAAGGTTTATTCTATCATTTTCTCTTCTTATTTTGTAATGAATAGTGAGTAGTTCTTTAGTTGTTTGGGGGATCTTTGAATCCCCTCCCTATAATGTGAATATTGAACATATTTTCAGTTATATGTATGGATGAATGGTTTATTTCACTGTTATGTATTCATATTTCATTAATTTTCAGCTTCTCAAGTGATTTTTCCAGCTTTGATGAATGGTTTTATATTATATCTTGGTTGGATATTGATGCTTGTGTGGGTTGAATATGATGAATGAATTTTGCTCAGCTTTCCTATTAAAAATGTTATCTATTTTAGATTGCTCTGGAATGGGACTCTAAAGGTGAAGTATTTATGGTTTTAGGGCTAGAGTGTGGATGTGAAATAAATGAGTTTAGGTTGTTTGGATTCGGAATGGGAAAGCAAAATGAACTTAGGATGAGAACCGATGCTTAGGCTAGTTGTAAGGCTTATTCCAGAATGGGACATTTTGCAATTAGAATAGCTTGCTCTGGAATTGGACGTTTGGGTTAAGAGGGTTATCCCAAATTTGTTCATATATTACATTAATCTAAATTAATTCACATTGGGTATGGGGTGGAAGAGTGAACTTGAATAACATTTTTTTAATTAGAGTCTTACACTTATTAATTTTGCATATTTTAGCTCTTACTTGAATTAATACTAGTTTCATTTTAATTTCTTTCCATTGCATATTTTGGTATTTTAAGTCTTCATTTTAATTAGCTATAGTAATCACCAAAACTTTTGGGAATTCTTTAGCATACGACCAATTGTCTAGACTTGCACACACAATCCCTTGAGTACGACATTCGAGAGTCTTAAAAATACTTTTATTTACTACTTGTTGATCTAGTATACTTGCTAGGGACCCAACAAGTTTTTAGCGTCATTGTCGGGGATTGGCGTTGTTTGTAAGTTGTGATTGTTGTTTGTATTTGTTTTCTTTTTCTTATTTTACTTTTTTAATTCTTTTCAGGTGATAGTGGTGCATGAACAGAGTGAGGCAAGAGCAGTTAGCACCTTTCAATCCTGAAATTGAGAGGACCTTACATCAAAGAAGAAGAGCTAATAGAGAAAACGATATGGAGAGCGATCCTCCTTTTGATGAGTTTCCTCCCGAGAATGAACAAGTGCTAAGGGCACATGAAGAGATGCCAGGGGTATATAGAGAAGAGGTGCCTAGGCAAAGAACCATAAGGGACTATGTTGTGCTAAGGTGGAATGAAGATCATCGAACAATTATATTACCAAGAGGGATACAATTTGAGCTCAAACCGGCCACATTTACTATGGTACAAAGGAATCAATTCTCAAGGTTAGAAGTGGAAGATCCCGCTCAACATATTGACATATTTTTGGAGGTTAGTGACACGGTTTAAATTTTGGGTGTTCCTATAGATGCAGTAAGATTGAAGCTATTTCCCTTTACTTTGATTGGAAAAGCGAGGGAGTGGCTACATATGCTACCAAGCCAGTCAATATGGTCATAGGATCAGTTGCAAGAGAAGTTTTTGATGAGATTTTTCCTTCCAACCAAAACTGCAAGTATTCATAACAGTATAATGAGCTTTCATCAAATGAATGAAAAGCCTTTTTATGAGGCTTAGTAAAGGTTTAAGAGATTACTATGGAGTTGTCCACACCATGAGATAGTTGTCTACCAATTGATGACCATATTTTATGCTAGAGTTACACCTCAAATGAGATCATTGTTGGATGCAGCATCTGCAGGGTCTTTCTTAAATAAGTTGCTTAAGGAAGCTTTTTGTCTATTGGATGAAATGGTGGCTAATGACTCTTAGTGGACTACCCCTAGATCAGTTCCAAGAAGGCAAGGGGTGCATAATGTTGATGAAGTGGCATTGTTGAAGGCACAATTGGAATTGGTTAAGAAAGAGTTAAGCGGTTTAAAAGTGAAAAATGTAGCTGCGGTTGCTCAAGGCAATAGACAAACAGAAAATAGGCAAGGTGTTCAAGAAGGTGGAGTTGTGGGAGATGTAAATGCACTTGGAGATTATAAAAGGAACGATCCTTATAGCAATACATATAATCCGAGATGGAGGAATCACCCAAATTTCTTTTGAAGGGATGAAAATCAATATGCTTTGTCTTCTCAACCACAAATAAGAACCCCATTCAACCAAAATGTCCACCACAATCAAAGCCAATCATATTAACCTCAAGCCCACACTCATTACCAAGCCCCTTATTCACCAAACCACCATCAAGGATAAGGCTCTAACCAACCCCAACCATAATCATATCACCCACCGGGATTCCAACCAAGACAACCTGTTCAAGAGAAGAAGCCTAATTTAGAAGACATGTTTGCTAGTTTCATAATAGCCAATAACATTTCATGATGGGCCAAGAAACGAGATGGAAATCTCAAGAGCAATGGAACCGAAATCAAGATACTTCCATAAGAAACTTGGAGACACAGATTAGGCAGTTGGCAAATTCCTTATCTATAAGGCTAGTTGGAACTTTTTCTTCAAATGTAAACCTTAATCCTAAGGAGGAAGCCAAGGCCATTACATTGAAAAGTGGCAAGGAGGTATTACAAGAAAAAGTGAAAGGTAAATCACCAACTTTATCATCTCATGTGAAAGAGACGACACGGAAGGTAAGTGATTATAATCCTAAAGTAAATGTAGATGTAGATGCTTCAAAGTTTGATAAAGGAAAAAGTATAGTGAACCCAACCATAGAGGATCTTGACATAAATAGATTGCCATTTCCTACTATAGCTAGGAAGAAAAAGAAGAATGAGCAATTAGCTAGGTTTCTAGAAATGTTTAAGAAATTACACATCAATTTACCTTTTGTTGAAGCATTAGTTCATATGCCCAATTATGCTAAATTCATGAAAGAACTTTGTTCTATTAAGAAGAAGTTAAAAGGGTGTGGAATTGTGTAATTAATAGAAAATTGTAGTGCAATTATCATGAACAAGATCCTGAAAAAATTAGAAGATCCAGGTAGCTTCACTTTACCCTGTGAAATTGGTGAAACTTTTTTTGGGAATACCTTGTGCGATTTAGGAGCTAGCATTAACTTGATGCCATATTCAATATGTAGGACACTCAACCTAAGCGATCTCAAGGAGACAAGAATGAGGCTTCAACTTACGGATAGATCAATGAGAAAGCTAAGAGGAGTGATTGAGGATATGTTGGTAAAGGTGGGAAAATTCATTTTTCCTGTGGATTTTGTAGTCATAGAGATGGAAGAAGATAGGAAGGTTCCACTCAGTGTAGGAAGACCATTCCTAAATACGGCAAAAGCATTGATAAATATTCATGGTCAAAAGGTCACCTTACGTTTCAACAATGAAGAATTTATGGTGGACATCAACAAAGTGCAAAAGCATCCATCAAGTGATTTGGAAGAATTAATCTATTTCATGGACAAGGTGGATGAATGTGTAGAAGAGACTCAAGAAAAAGTGTTGCTAAATGATTCATTGAATTTGGGCTTGATGTATTCTTTGGAAAATGAAGAGTTAGATGGAGTAGAAAGAGAATTGATAGCAGTTGTAAAGAAGGGTTGTGAAAAGGAGGAATCCAAGCAAAAGGGAACCACTTTAGAAAAGGGAGATTCTAAATCTAAACTTAAGCCCTTTGCTCCTCATTTAAAATATGTCTTTTTAGAACATAAAGCAAAACTAGTAATTATCTCTTCTTTGTTGTCAGGTTTTGAAGAAGGGATACTGCTTGAGGTGTTAAAAAAGCAATAGGATAGGAGACGAAGGACTTGAAGGGTATCAACTCGAGTTACTGCACTCACCAATTTCCTATGGAGGAAGAATGCAAACCAGTAGCTCAACCTCAAAGAAGGCGTAATCTGGCTATGCAAGAAGTTGTAAAGAAAGAGGTACTCAAATTGCTCGATTTAGGTATAATTTACCCAATATCTGATAGTAAGTGGGTTAATCTTGTACAATGTATCCCTAAGAAGGGGGGAATGACAGTAGTTAGGAATGAACTTGATGAACTCATTTCGACTCGTACAGTTATGGGTTGGAGAGTATGCATAGACTATAGAAGATTGAACGATGCCACTAAGAAAGATCATTTTCCATTGCCATTTATAGACCAGATGTTAGAAAGGCTAGCAGGAAATATGTTTTACTATTTCTTAGATGGCTATTTTGGATATTTACAAATCTCCATAGCCCCTGAAGATCAGGAGAAAATGACCTTTACTTGTCCTTATGGCACATTTGCCTATAGGAGAATGCCCTTTGGACTGTGTAATGCATTGGCTACGTTTCAGCGGTGTATGATGGCAATTTTTCATGACTTTATAGAAAACAATATGGAAGTATTTATGGATGATTTCACCATTTACGGGCTAGATTTTGAGAGCTATTTAAAGCATCTCAATTTGGTGTTAGGTAGGTGTGAAAAAACCAACTTATTACTAAATTGGGAAAAGTGCCATTTTATGGTGAAAGAGGGCATTGTGTTAGGGCACAAAATTTCTGAAAAGGGGATTAAGGTAGACAAGGCCAAGGTAGAGGTTATAGAGAAACTCCCACCACCAATTAAAGTCAAGGGAGTTAGGAGTTTTTTAGGGCATGTAGGTTTTTATCGTAGGTTCATAAAGGATTTTTTAAAAATTGCAAAACCTTTATCAAATTTGCTCACGAAAGATGCCCCTTTTGAATTCATTGATGAATGTTTGTTAGCTTTTGAATTGTTGAAGCAAAGGCTTATTTCA
Source organism: Excoecaria agallocha (assembly GCA_037975025.1). Classification (NCBI taxonomy): domain Eukaryota; kingdom Viridiplantae; phylum Streptophyta; class Magnoliopsida; order Malpighiales; family Euphorbiaceae; genus Excoecaria; species Excoecaria agallocha. Next base: position 14,335 of record JBBPFJ010000373.1, on the reverse strand, counting down.
GCTCTGGTGATCATATCTCCGGAATGGAATTTGCTCTTTGAGCTAATGTGTGATGCAAGTGATTTTGCAGCGGGAACAATGCTCGAACAAAGGTGAGGGAAGATGTTTAATGTAATTTATTATGCGAGCTATATGTTGACAAGAGCCCAAGTCAACTATACCACAACTGAGAAGGAACTTCTTGCCATTGTATTTGCTTTTGAGAAGTTTAGATCGTATTTGTTGGGTGCAAAAATTGTGGTGTGGTCTGACCATATGACGTTAAGACACCTCTTTGCTAAGAAATAGTCCAAGCTAAGATTGATAAGATGGGTACTTCTTTTGCCAGAATTTGACTTGGAAATCAAAGACAAGAAAGCAGCAGAGAACCATATGGAAAATCATTTATCTAGATTGGAGCATAATCATGTTTAGAAAGGGGATATTTTAGATTTATTTTCGGATGAGCGTATTTGTGCCTTGTTTATTTGTGAAGTTTCGGAGCCTTGGTTTGCTAATGTTGCTAATTTTCTTGTAGGAGGTTATATGCCAAGGGACTTCATATGGCAACAAAGGAAAAAGCTGAAGGCCGATGCAAAGCACTACATATGGGATGATCCTTATCTTTTTCGCCTTGGTGCTAACCAAGTGTTGAGGAGGTGCATCCCGAATGAAGAGCAAGGGGAGATTATCAAAGCTTTCCATAGTAAAGAAGCTGGTGGGCATCATAGACCTAATAGAATGGTATCAAAAGTTCTTTCTTCTGGATTTTATTGGCCCATTTTATTCAATGATGTAAAGTTGTTTATTCAATCTTGTGATTGATGTCAAAGGGTGGGAAATATATCTATAAGATGCCATTGACTAATATGCTAAAGGTAAAGTTATTTGATTTATAGGGGATAGATTTTATGGGGCCTTTTTCGATCTCTTATGGGTTTGAGTATATCCTTGTGGTAATGGACTATGTGATTAAATGGGTAGAAGCTGTAGCCACTAGGACGTGTGATGCAAAAGTTGTCCTAAAATTCTTGAGGAGGAATATATTCACCCGTTATGGAGCCCCGAGAGCTATCATTAGTGATGGTTGAAAATACTTCATCAACCACCAATTCAAAGCCTTATTGAAAAAATATGGAGTGAGGCACAAAATCACTACCCCTTATCATGCCTAAGCCAATGGTCAAGTTGAAGTGTCCAACCGGAAGTTGAAGGCTATTATAGAGAAAACAGTCAATGCATTTAGAAAATATTGGTATCTTAAGCTAGATGAAGCCTTATGGGTATATAGGACAACGTTTAAGACACCTATAGGGATGTTACCTTTTAGGTTAGTATTTGGCAAGTCCAGTCACCTATTGGTGGAATTAGAGTATAAGGCATATTGGGCTGCAAAATTTCTGAATTTCAATCTTGAGAATGAAGGAAAATGCAGGTCTTTACAACTAAATGAGTTGGAAGAACTCAGGTTTTAAGTCTATGAACATGCCAAGAAGTACAATGACAACACGAAAAAATGGCATGATCGTAAAGTAACCAAGAAGGAATTTGTGCCCAGAATAAAGGTACTTCTTTGTGACAACAGATTGAGGTTATTCCCGGGAAAATTGAAATCAAGGTGGAAAGGTCCCTATATGGTTGTGGGAGCAGATAAATTTGGGGTGGTGACACTTAGAAACCCGAGAGATGAGAAGAAATTCAAGGTGAATGGACATCACGTGAAGCCTTATTTCGAGTCAACATTTGACTGTGCTTCAGTGATTGTCACTCTCAAAGACCTTTTAAGGTATTTAAAATTCCAGCTGCGGACTTGGTAAATGCAGAAATACCTCATAATCTTTACTCTGAATAATGTTTAAATTGTGCTTTGTTTTAGTGTTTAGGGTGTGGTTCAAGGGATTCTGAGTTTTAATTGGTGTTTTTATTTGTTTGAATAGTGTAGAAAGTTTAGTTTAATGGCTAGGAGAGAATGAGAGAAAAATAAAGTTTTTGGTAAAATTTAAGGGATCACGGTTATTAGGTTTTTTTCTAGTAACCGTGATGTAGATTTGTTTTCATTCTAGATCTTGGAATACATTTAGTCATGGTTATTAATATTTTGTTGGTAACTGTGAGGTAATTTAATTTTTGGTCCAGAAGCATAGGTTACTTTATCTCATGGTTACCATGATTTCTATAGTAACCGTGACTTATACCTCTATTCAGTCCAGTAGCTAACGTTTGGGCATCTCACGGTTACTATGATTTTTCTAGTAACCGTGAGCCCTATTCCTTTCAGTACAAAATCAAAAAATTAGGGTATCTCACGGTTACCATGGTAACCGTGACACTGTAAACAAATGAAAATTTTAAGTTAAAAACCTAATCTTCTTTTTAAAGTCCCACCTCTTGGAATTTTAGGCAGTTTCTTTCTTTCTTTCTTCTTTCTCTTAGCTGCCTCTCTCCGCCGCTCTCTTCGCCACTGCAAGTAGGTCTTCTTCTTCTTCTTATTCTTCTTTTCTTTCTTTTATTTCTTGAGTTTCTTATTTTTCTTGTTGATTTATTTGTGGGTTTTGTTGTTTGTTCATCTTGTTCTTCTTCTTTCTTTTTCTTTTTCTTTTTCTATTCTTCTTTTTTAACTTTTATTTTTTTGTTTTTGTCTTTCTTTGTTTTCTTAGTGTAGTGTTGAGTCCGAGCCTCCTTCAAGTAAGTATCACTTTTTTTATTTCTTTTTATTCTTCGATTTTCACTTTCATTTTGGTGATATATTTTTTTATTATTTTATTTTATCTTTATTAATATTTCTATTGAATTTTAAAGTTTGGTTGTGTCATTTTGAAGTTATTTTTCTTTAATTTGTTAGGGTTTCTTCTAGTTAATTTAGGGGTTGTTTATTTTATTTTTATTATCTTATTTTTATTTTATTTTTTTCTCTCTCTCGTGTTCTTCTTCCTCACACTATTGTTATTTTAACTTGTGTCTTTTTGTTCATCTTTGGTTGCACACTAATACCAAGTACAGTCTCTCACTTTCTTTTGTTTTCTTTAATTTTTTTTATTTTCATTGTGTTAAGTTGTTTTAATTAGATGAATGTTAAATTTTGTTTAGTCTTTCTGATTTTGCATTATTTTTATAGGTTTAACTTAGTTTGTATCTTTTATTCTCTTTATTTTTGCACACTCTTCACCAAAAGCACTACTTCCCTTAATTTTTACTTGGATAATAGAGTGTTGGGGCAATTATGGCTCTAAGATTTTTCTTTTAAATTGATTTAATGGTGCAATTTTTGGCATGATGATGATGAGTGAGCAATTTTCCATTGTTGGTTAAAATGAGATTGATGCAATTTTTGTTGAGTATTGATTCGGTTTATTGTTGCCATAACTATCATATCTCAGGTTTTGTGAATTTTTTTATATTACCCTGCTGTTGCTTGTCTCAACTCACTGCAAAGCATGATTGTGAGGTATGAATATCTCGGTAGCACTTTTATACTCCAATTGCTGTGTTTTGATTTGGAACTGTTGCAAATAGACACTTTGACTTATCATTTTATTCTTGTTAAACCTCTTCAAGGTGTAAATAAGCATGCCAAATCATGTTTCAATCTTATGCACTGTTGAATTAGAGTTGCTTTATTAGAATGAATGGAATGTGAGTTGTTGTTGATGGCACATTCTTGGTGGCTGAAGAAATGAAATGCTTTTGAGCTTATTCTTAGGAATTTTTCTTTTAGTGTTGAAATGCATGCTAGAATTGGCCTTGCTAAATTCATATCTTGCCAGTTCTATTCTTGGGGTCTTTTCAAGGATAGGTTTTATTGATCTTTTGAATATTTATGCAATGAGATCACCTGAATGCCATGATCTTTGCTACTTTTGAAAAACCATGATCAAATTTATTTTGTCTAGTACAACATATGGATAAATGCATAAGCAGCTGGAGTTGAGTAGGATTCATTGTTGGAATTGCTTGAACTTACTTCTTAGTCCCTGTTGTGTTATACTGGAGAAAATGTTAATTGATACTTTTGTTGTTGTTGCTTGACATCTTTTTGGAGGAAAGGTCTATTGTCGCAAGTTGATAAATGATGAGCAATCTCTCATATGCTTCACCCTTTGTTCTTGTGCATGCATTCACCTTCATTCACTTGCATTTTAATTATACCACACTTGTTAGTTTCACTTGCTACATGTTGTTTGAATTGGTACTTTCTAGAAGTCCAGATGCTTAAATGTGTGAGCATGTGTTGTTTGTCAAGTTAGTCATGCAAGTTTGTGCATATTTGTGCTTTCATGTCTATCATCAAGGTATATAGGCTGAAACGATTCGACCTATGGGCTACTGGTTTCCAAAGGATGACTCGGTCATCATGGTTGAGTGCCACTACCTCGAGGCAATTTATCTATGTCATAAATGCATTTATCCACCTCCATTTGCATAAACTTTTCTGCATTTGCATGCTCAGCCTTACTTGTGCATCTTCTAGACACTTTTCCAGATTAAATTGACATCGAAGCATACTTACCTAATATTTTCATAGTGTTATCTTCATCAGTAGGTTTTATTGTCAGGCATCTTATGTTATACTTTGTTGTTGGATTGTGTTTTTCACATGTTTGGAAGATTCTTTTTGGGTAACATTTGTTGTTATTTGGGCATTGAATCTATTTTGTTATTTGGGTAATCAATCCGAATTTTAAGATTGTTGGGGATGCATCTTTCGTTTTTTTTGGGGTATGCGACAATTTTATTGCACTTCATTGTTGACATTAATCATTTCCTTGAATTGCATTGCTTGCTCTCTTTTAAAATAGTTGTTGCCACTTTGTCATTCCTTGTGTTTGTTTGCATAGTGTTCAATTCATGAGTATATGTTGCCTGTATTCTAAGATTCGCTCTTAATTGTGTATCTCAGTTGGCTGCAGCTAGTCTTGTGCAAGAAATATTTTATGTTTCTCTCAAATGTCTAAAAAGTTTTTAACTTCATTTATCTTATTCTTTTTGATAGTGGCATCTAAACGAGCCCGTGTTTCTAATCCTTTTTCCTTTAAAGCTCAAGCCACTCTACCCCTCTCTAGCCAACCTTTGCCTCCTGAAGACCAGGCTGAGCCTAGTAGGCCACCTCTCCTAGCTCGTGTGAGGCAGAGACAATAGAAAAAGAAAGGACCTAAGGTACCAGGATGGGTGCCTGAGAAAATAAAGGTTAATTATCAAATTTTCTCTAATTACGAGTATCTCCTTTCTGCCTACCTAGATATGAGTTTATTGGAGAAGCTGGGAATTATAAAGGAGATAGAGAACCACATAGCAGCTATCGGTAGGAGAATTTTTTTTGCCTATAGGGACTTGGTTTATCCCAGCCTAACAAGAGATTTTCTAGCCACAGTTCAGTTCCACATTAGGTATGGTAAGGGCCCCGATATGGTTACCTTTTACCTAAAAGGCAAGTTTTATGAGGTAACCTTGGCAGAAATCACTAAAGCCATGGGATTTCCACTTGATGGAATTTTTGCTTTTGAAGAGTACACAAAAGATGTTGCTTGGGAGGATATTAAAGACCCTATCATTGAAGGACTATATACGTCTGGGACCACAAAATCCCATTTACTGAAGGATCATGCTTTTAGAATTTTGCATCAATTTTTCTCTACGTCTTTCATGTCTCATGTGTAAAGTGCAGGTCAAGTCAACCTCCCAGAAGCACTCATCCTCTCTTGCATGGTCAGGCACTGCAGAATCAATGGAGCTTACCATTGGTAGAACAAGCTTCAATAAATCTAGCAGCAACCAGCAAAAATAAAAAAAAATATCTTTGGATGGCTGGGTTACAATGATTGCCAAGTATTTTGGGCACCTACTGGATGAGAAGAAGAATGCCCTTCTTATTGCTGCTTATGTCGATTACAAGATGCTGAAAAATAAAAAAAAATTCTTATGAAGGATGAAACCACCGAGCATGGATTCTGACTAATTGACCGGGAGGAGTACTTGAGAAAGATGGAGAAAATCTTATGTAATCCTCCTTTTGCTCCTGATCAAGATGTTGTAACCATCTCTTCTACCCAATACACTACGCTTATAGACCAGATGGATACCTTGGCTGCTAATCAAGAGGAATTCAAGCAGCAGCAACAGCAAATCATTAATGCCTTGGCTGCTTTGAATGCTATGCTTGATCCGCTTGCCCCACCTCATGTTTGATGTAGGGAGTCACTTCTGCCCCACTAATTTCTTTTTGCTGAATTTTGGCTTGATTCTTGCTATGGACAACAAGCTTTAAAGTGTGGGGTAGGGGAATTGTTATTATGATAGTTCAACATTATTTTGTGGATAATTTATATTTTGTGGATAATTGGTTAACTTTTTGAACTCTGTGAAGATTGATTAGTGCTAACTGTGGAAAAGTAACTTTTTGGTGAAGTATTTTGGTTTTTTTTTGGGAAAGAAGTAGAATTGGGTTTCAACTGTTGAAATATTGTGAAATCTCTTGAACCATAATTTTGTTTAGTTTATTTTTAAGTAATTGAATATTTTGTTGCATAGCAAGTTTCTAAATTTTGGAATCTTTAATTTTAAATTAAAGAAGTTTTTCCAAATTCAAGTTTAGTTTATGTTTATGTTTGCTTTATCTTTTAATTTTAGTAGTCTTTCTCTTTTGTTTTAATTGCAGTTTTCCTTTTTTAACTTCTAAGTTAGAATAATTGAGTTTATCAAGCTATCATTTATTTCACAATTGGACTGAGCTACCAGTTGATCTTGAATTAAATCGACTTAAACTCGATTTCTTTTGAACTGTTAGTTTAGAAAGCGTGAGTAGCCAGAGAGCAGTAGTATTGTTCAATGAAGTGCTTATTTTGAATTGATCTTGATTAATTATATAACATTCAATTTCTAACTTAATAAGCATAATAGGCTAAGTTTTATGAAATTAATGAAAAAACCAGTGAGTGAGAGCAATTGAGCGAAGGAATTCTGGAATAGCTAGAACCGTCCTCATCACCCTTCGAAATGAACATTCAACCCAGGCAAGATTAGGATATGACCCAGGCAGCCTTTCTTCGGCAACCAATTTTCAAATGACTTTTGACCTACCCAGGTAAATTTTGCCATTGTTAGCCCCTTTTGAGCTTAATTGGTATGCTAAAAACGTACTATTTATTTTTTTAGTGCACTAATGCTGAACCATATAACCTAAATACCTTTGACTTTCCTATTTTGGAATTGGCCACTCTAGGTTGGGGAATGAAACTTGCATATTGGGTTTAATTCAAAGTTTGTTGGTCAGTAAAAAAGAAAGTGAAGGGAAGTTGAAAAAATTGAAGAGTTTATATGCTTAAATTTTTGAAAAATTTTGGGATAGGGATGATGAGGATTATTGCTTTTGGTACTTCTCTCAATAATTGAAGAATGGTTATTTAAAAAAAAAACTAGAAATATAGGGATAGGCTGCAGAAATGCCATTTAATGAATATTGCAGAAAATACATGTGGGGTACCTAGTATTTGAGGGAAGTGTTAATTAGCTAAGCTAGGATATTTTAGCTCTTACTCTCTAAATTTTTGAGAACTCATATCTTGAAATTCATCTTCCCAGTTGATAGTAAGAGGGCATAAATTTTAAAGAGTCATTTTTCTTAAGAAAGTTAGGTGATACTTGTTTTGGGTAATGTGGTGGCTGATTCTATCTTGTTGACTTTATCAATTCTTTGGAGACAATACCTTTGTCCTATTACAACCTTAATGTAAGACCTGGTGATCCTGTTTTTTTTTAGTTGTTAGTGGAGATGACCCTTATGGTTCAGGTGCTAAAGGAGAGGCTTATGGCTGTTCTAAGTTTCAAGTGCAAAATTGTCATATTTTTCTGTTGCTTGATTTTTGGAGTTCACTGGTAGTTTTGGTTTTAAAAAGAAATAAATCTATTTTGGCCTAACACACACACACAGACAAGAAATTATTTGTTATAGATTAGTTTGAGTCTTTTTGATTGAGTTTTCATCTGAGTGTCTTATGCTAAGTGTTGCTCTGGCCTCTTTTAATTTTCTTGTTCTGAATTAGAGTTTGAGTTTTCAAGATTGTGGATGATTCAATTTCTCGAGGGCAAGCAAGGTCTAAGTGTGGGGTAGTTGATAACTCTAATTCAGTGTTTAGTTTTAGATTAAGTTTAGTCTAGTTTCAGTGTTTTTCTAATATCTTTTGCTCTATTTTACTTGCATTTAATAATTTAACCTCATTCTCAGTTAAGTCTAGCTTTTGTGTATTTTTAGAGAGCTTTTAATGGAATTTTGTGCTGAATTGTGAATTTTATAAGTACCTCACAGATACTAGGTTTTTCCTAGTAACCATGACCTATGTTTATCTGTCAAAACGCACTATTTTGGAGTTTGTCAAGATTAGCAGAGCAATTGTGCATAGAAGGGTGTTCACCGTGACCTATGAAGCTCTTCAGTCCAGAATCTAAAGGAAGAGTACCTCATGGTTACCAGGTTTTTGGTAGTAACCATGAGGTAGTCATGTCTCCAGTCCAGAATGCAAGAGAGAGTTATCCCATGGTTACTAGGTTTTTGGTGGTAACCGTGACCCCCTGTCAAGAAGTAGCTCAAACATACATCACGGTTATTAGGAAATTCCTAGTAACCATGACTCAAGCTAGTTAAAAGAGGGATTTTTAAGTAGGTCATGGTCAACAAAGAATCTCTGGTAACCGTGACCCTTTTTGGCCTATAAAAATTAAATTTTTCTGCAGAATCAGGAGAGCTAGGTTTTCTTCAGTTTTAGGGTTTTATTTCTTCCTTCTTTCATTCCTTTGTTCATTTTACATAGATAGATACATAGATTTAATTGCAAATAGATAGATTTACAGCATAACACATAGTAAAAAACACAAATAGATAGCTTAGATACTTAGATTTACATAGTTTTCAACTCATTTCCTTTCAAGCATTAGAGAAAAAGATTGAAAAACTTGGGATTCAGCTGGGTATCCTTCCATCATGAGTTTTAGGATTTATTCTATCCTTTTCTCTTCTTATTTTTTAATGAATAGTGAGTAGTTCTTTAGTTGTTTATGGGATCTTTGAATCCCCTACCTATAATGTGAATATTGAACATATTTTCAGATATAGATATGGATGAATGGTTTTTGCACTGTTGCTTATTCATATTTCATTAGTTTTTAGCTTCTTAAGTGATTTTTCCAGCTTTGATGAATGGTTTTATCTTATATCTTGGTTGGATACTGATGCTTGTGTAGGTTGAATATGATGAATGAATTTTGCTCAGTTTTCCTATAAAAAATGCTATTTATTTTAAATTGGTCTAGAATAGGACTCTAGAAGTATAATATTTATGGTTTTAGGGCTAGAGTGTGGATGTGAAATATATGAGTTTAGGTTGTTTGGCTTCGGAATGGGAAAAAACTGAACTTAGGATGAGAACCCGTGCTTAGGCTAGTTGTAAGGCTTGCTTTGGAATGGGACATTTTACAATTAGAATAGCTTGCTTCTGAATGGGATGCTTAGGTTAAGAGGGTTATCCTGGATTTGTTCATATATTACATTAATCTAAATTAATTCACATTGGATATGGGGTGGAAGACTGAACCCGAATAACATTTCTCTTAATTAGAGTCTTACACTTGTTAATTTTGCATAATTTAGCTCTTACTTGAATTAATACTAGTTTCATTTTAATTTCTTTCCATTGCATATTTTGGTATTTTAAGTCTTCATTTTAAATAGCTATAGCAATCACAAAAACTTTTGGGAATTCTTTAGCATTCAACCAATTGTCTAGACTTGCACACATAATTTCTTAGGTACGACATTCGATAGTCTTAAAAATACTTTTCTTTACTACTTGTTGATCTAGTACACTTGCTAGGGACCCAATAACCATTAATCACCAAAAACTTTAAATTTATCAAAATAACAAAAATAAATGTAGGAAAAACATTTTAACACTAAAAACGCTAAAAGCATGCAAGATGAGACACTAAAACACTAAAAATTATTCTAAAAACAAACATTAAAATCAAAGCTATCAACTACCCCACACTTAGCCCTTTGCTCAACCTTAAGCAAATGAATCATCCATAATCTTGAAAACTTCAAACTCAAATTCAGAATAAGCAAATTCAGAGAGGTTAGAACAACACTTAGTAGAAGACACTCAGATGAAGAACTCAATGAAAAAGACTCAAACTAATCTATATCAAACAATTTCTTGTGTGTGTGTGCTAGGCCAAAACAAAATTTTATCTTTTCAAAACCAAAGCTACCAGTGAACTCCAGCAATCAAACAATAGAAAAATATGCCGATTTCGCACTTAAAACTCAGAGCAGCCATAAGCCTCTCCTTTAGCACCTGAACCACAAGGTCATCTCCACTAAACAACCCAAGACAAAACAAGATCACCAGGTCTTACATTAAGGTTGTAATGGGGCAAAGGTATTGGCATCAAAAATTTGATAAAGTCAGCAAGATAGAATTAGCCACACTACCCAAAACAAATACCACCTAACCTTCTTAGGAAAAATAACTGTTCTAAATTTATTCCCTCTACTATTAACTGGGAAGATGAATTTTAGGACATGAGTTCTCAAAATCTCAATGAATAAAAGCTAAAAACTCCTAGCTCAACTAATCAATACTCTCCTCAAATACTAGGTACCCCACACTTATTTTTTACATTATGAATCAAATGGAATTCCTGCAGCCTCTCCCTATCTTTCTAGATATTATTATTATTATTTTTATTTACTAATTCCAAAAACTTAGCCTATTGTGCTCATTAAGTTAGAAATTGAATGATATATAATTAATCGAGATCAATTCAAAAGAAAAACTTCATTGAACAATGCTACTACTCTCTGGCTACTCAGACTTCTTAAACTAACAGTTCAAAATCGAGTTCAAATTGACTCATTTCAAGATTAACTGCAAGCTTAAGCTAACTATAAAATTAATTAACAACTTGACAAACACAATTATTTTAACCAAACTTAAAAAAAAAATAAAACCGTAAATGAACTTGAATTAAAAAGAACTATTCTAAATCAAAACTAAAGGAATGCAAGATGCATGAAATTACTAATAGAGAAGGAAATTAAAAATTACTGGAAAGAAAATCATACTAAAAGCTAATTTAACTAAAATTAAACTTAAACACTGAAGATAAAAACTACAACTATAACCAACCAGACAAGAAAAAGCTATGAAAATATGGCAAACATAAAAGAAATTAGATTAACAAACTAAAGTCATAAAACAACACCACAAAACAACTAATAACATCCCACAGTAAAGAAAAAAAACAAACATCCATAGACAAACAATTAAAACAAAGAAAACTAAATTGATTGTTCTTCATCCTCAAACCCTCATCCCATACTTAAAATTTTGCTGTCCCCAGCAAAAACCAAAAGAGAATCAAAATAGAATGATGGGTTGAGGAAAAATCCCTGAAATCATGATCATTATGATGAATAGGACGGTGGGGGTGGAAACTGGCAGTCAAAGCGGGATTGCAACGTCCCAAGAGTAGTGACAATATCATCCATATGCTGTGTGATTTAATTGAAACCGGAATCCATCCTCTGAGTGATGTCATTAAGCTAGTTATTAATAGCAGTGTAATACTCATTGGATAGGGTGATTGTACCAGCTCTAGCTCATTCTAACTCTGTAGCTCCCTTGTGTATCACATCCCTATATAAGGCTCTGTCTGAAACCACCAAATGGCTTTGTCCTGGAAAGCGAGGATCGTCAATGAGGACCACCATATTTCTCAACGTTTTGCGATCAATGGCCATAGGATTTTCCACTAAAGTGCCAATCTTTGGATGCTTGTGAAAGCGGGCCAGTGTAGTGATAAAACCTCCAAGCACCAACTTGGAATCCCTCTTCGTGTAGGTGTGCAAATCTAAAACTTTATGTAGTATAAATGCAGTACCATTTAACCAGATTCCATTGTACATAGCATAAAGGATTGTGGCCTCATTCACATTTACATTTCCAGGCCCTCCAAGATGACTAAAGAATGCCAAGAACAAGTAACGATGCATGATCCTCATAGGGTGATCTCTTAAATGATGGGCCTTGGTGTTTTTGGGATTGAAGTGGGTGGGGTCCTTGGGATCATAAATTCCTATCCAGATTTCTTATCTGTTTAGATGAGAAATGTTCCTAGCAGCATGTTGATTGAATCCCAGTACCTCAGATAAAGCATTGAAGGACATTTGATACGAAATGCCATCAAGCCAAAAGTTCACATGACCTGAATCAGCATGGTTGTCTGTGCCTAGTCTAAATTTTACTGTGGCAAAAAAGTCTCAAACCAGGTGAGGGTAAACCTTCTCATTTCGCTCAAAGAAAACTCTCCAGCCAACACCATTAATTAACCTGTCTAATTCATTCTTGAATCCCAATTCCTCTATTAATTCCATGTCGAAGCACGGGGTGGCTAGATATTCTTGTTTGTTGAAGAGAGTCCATCAATCTTGGAATTCTTTTGGAACCCATGATGGTACCTTGGCCTTGGAGGATACTTGAGGGGTAGCAGAGGATGATCCAACGTTAGTATGAATGCACTTGAGTGCCATTTCTCCTGCAAGAACAATCAACACAAGATAAAAGCACTAAAAAGAAAATTCAAACAACACAAAACAATGCACCAAATAAAAGCAAAAACAATATAAGTAGATTGCAAAGAGAAACTACAAAGGAAACTAAATAGATAAACAAACAAAACAAATGGAATGAAAACCAAAGGAAAAATTGCACCAAGTACATTGCACTCAAACATGATGATCAAGTCATCCTTTAGAAACTAGTAGCCCGCAGGTCGAATTATTTTAGCCTATATACTTGGGTGCAATTAACACAAAATGCATGAACAATGCATATGTAAACATAAATGAACAAATTAGAAACATGTATGAACCAAATGCAGACAAAAGATGGAAGTAAAATAGAACTAGCATACTTAGCCACACAAATGACTATTGACAAAGTATGATTTTTATAGCGTTAATAAAATCATGCATGAAATTAACTAAAATCACAAGTAAACACAAAGGAAATAAATAAAAAACTATCAAAATGGCCCTAAAACATCAAATTACCAAACACATAAATTAGCCTTTCTACCATTTATCAAGCATAAATACACAATGAGCACTTCAAAGGCATGGTTGTTAGGCAAATAATCAACATGCAACAAAATAACTAACTAGAAATTCAATGTCTTAATTCTGTTAGGCATTTTATCAAACAGTAGGTGTGCATGGTTTGATTTTTTGCAATGCAAATACACCGAACACAAATTTTAAGAATAAAACTTAAATCTTATGTTCTAAAAACTATAACCAAGCCTATAATCAAAAATTAAGAATGGAGACAAATAAAAATGAAAACACAAAATGCAATAAGATAAACCCTAAACATGGAGAAAATATGTACATTTAACATACATTTCTACCATAAAACTTCACAACTAAGCAAGAAAATCATACTAAAATGTAAAAAAAAAGGAATTAAACCAAAAGAAAAAAGAAAAAGAGAAGAAAACTTACTTGTGTCTTGATGCAATGGAGTAAAGAATGCAAGAAGAAATGGAGTAAAGAATGCAAGAAGAGGAGAGAAAATGAGAGGTAATGGCCAAACTTTTGAAAAGAGAACAAAGAAAACTGAAAAAGAAGGTGAAGGGGTGTAAATGGTTAGGTTATTTATAGATGGCCATGATGGGAACCTTAATGGGTACGAATGAAACCATTTGGTCTCAATCGTGACAAGAAAAAAAATCCATGTTTTGAGAAAGTGACAGGCATGGCTAGGACAAAGTTGTCTCGGCCGTACTTTTCCTTTGGACTCGAAAGTAAAGAGCAAGCCACGGCTGGGACCATATTGTCTCAGCAGTGCATTAATGAATTCCCCTATTTAATTGTAAAACAGCCATGGTTGGGACATTATGGTCTCAGCCGGGCCTCTCCTCTGGACTCAAAGAATATGTATAGGCATGGCTAGGATAATTGGTCTCGGCTATGCATTTATTCTGCCTTATGTATAATGAATGGGCCATAGCTGGGACTAATGTGTCTCAGCCACGACCAGTATAAATTTTACACTATTACACTAAAATTTCTCCCTCTCCTCAGCAAAAGTCTTGAAAATTTTTCTACTCTAACAAGCACACTAAACACCATTCTCTAAGAAAAAAAATAACAAAACTAGACACTTAAACTCACAAGAAATTGAATGCAAATTAAAAGGAAAAGCAATTGAGTTCAAAGGTAAGAAAAAGTTCTGGGTTTAGAAGGTCACCAGCTCGACTTTGATAGCTCTCATGGGTCATATTCGAAAGTGAGGATCACTGATGC
>JBBPFJ010000372.1:0-139509 GCA_037975025.1 Excoecaria agallocha | reverse complement strand
ATGCCGAAGGCATCTTTAGGGTGATCTCGTAATTTTTACGGAATGGAGACGATGGGATCAGTTCATGAATTTTTTTTTTTTTTTGCCATATTTCGCTAAAGGATTGAAAGGAAATAGTGCATCAAGCTTACTAGAGAAATAAAAAAAACCTCTCTTATAATGTTACGGGGGCGTCAAATATGTATTAATTGTGTAGACTCAAGTCAAAACTATCCATTAATCCTCCGCATCCAGTAACTCAAGATTCTTGTCTCTTCAAACTAAAGCTTTTTTTTTTTTGTTTAATTTTTATAATTACATAACATCCGAAACTCATTGCCTAATCCGTTCATAAAAATTGCCGACTAATACGGATTCACAGAACATATGATAGGATAGAACATATTTGCTGTAATTCTAGGATACGATGAAATATATACAATGGAGAAGTACTGTAAGGAAAATACAGGATGCCTAAAGGTTCTTCGGTTTGCATGAAGTACCCATTAGATCTCCACCATTCAGAAATCACCTTATTTCTTACCAAAAATGGCTTCCCTCGTCACCAGCTTAATTCCCCTCACCCACAACTCAGCCATCTCAACTCCTCCTTCACAAACAAAATGTACCTCCTTGTTCTTTACAGTTATGACATGGAACATTCCAGGATCTTCCATGTCATATTTTCGCCGGCGATTCCACCGAAATTTCGCACTAGGACCAACCTCAGCCTCCCTGCAAATCACATTTCTCTTGCTTGACTTTCCCCACCTTAACAATCCTGCACCTTGTACCATCTTTAATAACTTATAATGAGGAGCTCCTTTCCCACATTTTGTGTGCTTTTTCACACGAGTTCCTTCAAGAGCTAGTTGCCTAGCAAGTTCATCTAGTATCACATTCTCTGCATCTTTTCCATACCCATTTTTCCTTGCAAGCAACAGTGCATTTTCCTGTCTTGAATTCTCGATTTCGCAGCTCGCCCCAAGTGAGATTAACTGCTCGCATACCCTGCTATGGCCTCCTCTTGCAGCTAACATTAATGGAGTGTATCCATCTATGTCTGTTCCATTTATGTCATAACCTCTGCTAGTTAACATCGAGACCAACTCTAAGTCTTCCCGCCGGCTGCTCGGTGTAGAGCATACAAGCCAGCTGAATAGTTATATCCTTCTTCTAGTGCATACTCTAGCATTACTTTTTCAATTGATTTATCATGGTGGTTTAATTCTGATAAAGTGATTGCCGTTTCCCGTATTTGTTCTGTAGGTTCACATTAGCCCCTGCATAAACAAGTAACCTGAAAGCTTCCACATGGCCACATGCTGCGGCTGTCATAGTAGCAGAAAATCCATACTTATCTTGTTCATTAAGATTGATATCTGACCGCTCAATCAGCTTCTTCAAGGCCTCCATATCATTTGCCTGAATCACAAAAATCAAAGGAAAAATACCGAGGCATTGCTTGATTTGATATTCTCCCCAGCTCGAATAACATCTAGTATCGCTTCCTGGAAACCAAGTGCCCATTTACTTTATATTGCAATCGAGCTTGCAGACTGACTAGCTGAATTGACTAAACCGAAATCAGCACCTGCAGATGTTAGGATTTTGAGGCATTCCTGTTGCTTATATCTGGCACAGATCATCAACGCAGTTTCTCCTGAATCTGTTCTGGCGTTGAGGTTGCACCCAGCAATTATCAGTTGTTCAAGAACTTTGGCTGATCCAAGCCTTGCAGCCAAATGAACAGGAAGCCAGCCAATTTTCGAAGCTATGCTAACTGGAAATTCTTTATCTGCTCCATATTTGAAAAGCACTTCTGCTGCTCTTGCATTATTACATAGGATAGAATGATGGATAAGCGTCCTGCCTAGGTCAAGAGAGTTAGGAGAGAGGTGTTGTAGGAGCATTCTTAATATGATACCACTTGCTTCAAAATACTCAACAGCACACCAAATAACAGAGTAAGCCTCAGCTAATCCAGCTCCAACTCGAAATTCTTCACCTGTATTGGTATCCCATGCCCAGGCTCCTAGCCTCACCTTAATGTCCATCTTCACGCCAGCCTATTTCAAGCTCCACAAAGTAAATGCCAAAAATTATAGCTAATAATTCTGAAAAATAGTTTCCAAGAAGAGCAGTTGAACTCTATTAATGGTGGATTTTGTAATTTTTATGCACCATGAAGTTACCTGCAAGAGTAGTCTAACGACTGCAATCTGTCGGTTAACAATGGCAGCAGCAAGTGCATTACAATCAACGTTGGCATGCAAAGATGGCCTGGAAGATCGAAGGAGGACCCTATCAATTGCATTGGCATCCACTCCACGCTGCCACCAATTAAGATCGTCAATGTCAATCATCATTATCAATTAATCAAATTTAGGCACTTGAAGGAAGGCAAAAGCCGATCTATCCTTCACTGCAATTGACAGATCATCACCTTTGATGAAAAATTTGGAAAAACTATTGTCGGACACCAAATCAATTGTAAGAGCCAAAAGAATCATATGATTGTTCATGTGTACCATTTCCATTGTTGAAATGAATATGAGAGTTAATTACCTTGATGAGTGTGTCTACTACATGGACACATCCTCTACAAGCAGCAGAGACTAGAGCATGAACAGCAACTTTTGGGCGTATAAAGTCAGACGTCATCAGCAGCTCTGCAAGTCTAGCCTGCCCCAGATAGCTTGCCTCCAACAAAGCCTCCTCGCATGCCTCCTGAGATGCCCCAGATTGCACAAGCACCTCTACCACATCTACATGGCCCTCCCTTGCTGCTGCTGTTGTGGCATAGCCTCGAAACAGCTTCTGATTCGCGTTGGCTCCAACACTCTGCCACACAAGTACGCCAAAACTTGCTTGAATAACAAAACCCAGATCATAATTTTTGTTGTTTGTTTCAAAAACATTTGGAAGTTATTTTTATCATTGAATACAAAATACAAAACAAAGACATACTGTTAGATTTAATTAGTAAACGCAGATTTTTGGTTAAAGAATGCTGATGGTACTGTAATGGACAGTCAGATTTTGTGGATCAGAGAGAATCCAAAGCAGGAGCTAAATATGGAAATACTTCTTAATTAATCATTTTAATAAATGGAAAAGATGGAAAAGATAAGAAATCTGCAGTCCTCACGTAATCTGTCAGATTTCGCGTGCAGGTATCGCTCTTGCGTCCAAGACTGGACCAGAGATATCCAGAAATAATATTTCATGACAGTTACAAAATCCCATCTTCAAAAACTAATTAAAGCTTTATCACATTAATTAAAATTATCCTGATTTTAATCCCTCTCAAATTTCTTTTACACAAATTCTTCTCAGAAATCAATAGTAAATTTCAATCACTAATTAAAAAGGAAAAATACAAATTTGAATCTAAATCAGGCCATGGCCTAAACCAGGCATCCAAACAAACAAGATTAACCATGCCATAACTCCACAATCATAATCATAAGCAGTACCAGTAGCTACACTTATAATCATATTTCAGAAAAATTAGATCAAATTATACTAAATTTTAATCGCTTTAAAATTTCTTTTTAAGCAAATTGTCCTTCAAGATTAATTGTAAATTTGAATGTCAATCTCTTGCATGAAGTAAACAAGCAACCAAACAGAGACAAGATTAACAATGGCATAACTCCCTAATCATAACCATAAGCAGCAGCTGAACTTACAATCAAGATTATCAGTGTTTAATAAATTTGAGAAAAGAACTCAAGAACAATAAAAATGAGAATAATCAAATACGTTACCAGTAATTTCCTGACGAGCGTTAAATTTCCGGAATGAGAAGCAAGAAACAGAGCAGTGACATCAGTCTTAAACTCCTCATACTCAAAGCGAACTTCATTTGGCGATTCATCACGCAGTAAGACCTCTGTCTTCTTCGCCTTCAAGCTCACCGTGCCGATAAAGTTAACGTCAACAAAAGGATCGGCGAGACACTCGCACGCCAGGTTCAAGTCGTTAACATGGGAAGCGTCAATAAGCCGCTGAGAAACTTCGCCTTGGTAATCGAAAGGAAAAACCTGTTTACCGGCGCTGGAGTTTCCGAACACTATTATTTTCCGGTTGGCTTGGTGGCGTACAGAGGAAGAGGAGCAGAGAACAGAGGAGACAAGGAGGGAAAGAGTGTTGTTATTAGTTATTACTTATTAGGAGCGTTTTGAGGGTTATAAACCTTTTGAAAAATATTATTATAAAATTAAGAATATGAAAAATAGAAAATAAATAAATAAAAGTTTGACCACGTCATAATTATTATCGTTAAGATTAAGAGAGGAGCTTAGTGATGGGGTCACTCTAACAACGTTTAATTTTCTTTGTGGATAATATCATAATAATAAAGTATTATGGAAATTAATTTTAATATCTTTATAAGATTTTGATTTAAAAAATGTTTATATTTCAGTGTTAATAGCTATAACCCGTATTATTGGTCAGAATTCATTAAATGAGATTTCAAATTTAATTATTGGCTCGTATATGAAAAGCGAATGTTATTGAAAAGATAATTTTCAATCATGAATTTTATAATGTATAATATATTTGATATTAAATTAGTTGATCTCGTAAATTTAAAAATGGAACAAAAAAATTTATGAGCCACGTATATTTTCCATAACCCTATTACAATAAACCAAATTAATAAATGAGAATCACCTTTAAAATGCATATTATATTTCAAATAAATTAAAATGTAGGAAAAATCTTCCCCAAATCTGGCATAGAAAAAATATTTATTCGCAAACCCAATGATATATTCAATTATTAAGCAAAAGTGATTAAAAACTTAAATAGAACTATTTTTTAATTAAAGATCTCGAGATCAAATTTTGAAGGTGGAATGCTATTAAATATATGAAAATAAATATTTTATTTTTTTTAGCTTTATTCTGTATAAATTTGGACTAATTATGCCAATAGAATTTGGATAAAGTGCGCTATCAAATTTAACTTTGGAATTATTTGAATATTAATTAATGCAAGATTATTTCATTTTTATTTTTGCCACTTCCATTGAATAATCCAAACAAATAATAACCGGAAAATAATAATGTAGAAGTTATGAAGATTTATTAGTTTATTACACTAAAACAGCTACTAGCTGTTTTAGTGTAATTTTTAAGTTCTCTGTTTTTACACTAAAACAGCTAGCTGTTTTAGTGTAAAATTTGAATTCTCTGTTTTTACACTAAAACAGCTAGCTGTTTTAGTGTAAAACAAGTTTTCTGCTTCTTATACTAAAACAGCTTGCTGTTTTAGTGCAGAATAATTAGTTAGTGTTTTGTACATAGTTTAGTTAACTACTTACTAGAGTTAAATGGCAGTTTTCCTTAAGTTAATTAACTCTAGTTAGTTTTTCTTAGTTTTTCTCTTGTATATAAATCTTGTTACGTGTGTATGAAGAAATATGAGAAATATACGATTTTCTTCTCCTCTTTTCTTAATAATTCAACATGGTATCAGAGCAGGATCAAGATCTTTCTTGATGTTCTTGAAATCTTTCTGTTTACAGATCTTAACTCAAGAAACTTTGGTTGAGCATTCTCCTGAAGGTTTTCTTCAGAGTCCTCATGATCATTGTTTGTTCACATTTTGTCGGAGTGATGTGTTTTTAATGTTGTTAGTTTATGTTGATAATTTGCTTATAAGTGGTACTTCTTCTATGGCAATTGCTCATCTTAAGGCAGCTCTGGATAGCAAATTCTCTATCAAAGATTTGGGTGATGCTCATTATTTTCTTGGCTTAGAACTTATTCGAGATGATCGTGGCTTATTTGTTAATCAACGCAAATATGTTTTGGATTTACTTTCGGATACTGGGCTTCTTGGGTCGAAACCGAAAGTTACACCTCTCCCATCTCATGTCAAGCTGTCCGCTGATGGTGGTTCTTTACTTGCGGATCCTCATGAATATAGGCGCATCATTGGCAGATTGCTTTATCTCAGTTTCACTAGGCCGGATATTGCATATTTTGTACAGCAATTAAGTCAGTTTGTTCATCAACCTCGAGATTCTCATCTCAAGTATGCGCATCATCTTCTTAAATATTTGAAGCAATCTCCTTCTTCTGGTCTGTTTTTTTCTTCAGATAATTCCTTGAGTTTGACTGCTTTTTGTGATGCTGATTGGGCTTCCTGTGTGGATACTCGACGTTCATTAACTGGTTTTATTGTCTTTCTTGGTTCATGTCCTATTTCCTAGAAATCTAAGAAGCAAACTACTGTGTCTCGTTCCTCTGCTGAAGCTGAATATCGTGCCATGGCTTCCACTGTCTGTGAATTACAATGGATTTCTTATATCCTTGCTGATTTGCAGATTCCTGTTCAGTTTCCTATTTCTTTGTGGTGTGATAATCAAGCTGCCTTGCATATTGCATCTAATCCTGTTTTTCATGAGCGGACAAAGCATTTAGACATTGACTGTCATGTTGTTCGAGATCAATTCAAAGCTGGTTTCATTGATTTGCAGCATGTTTCTTCAGTCTTCAAGTTGCAGATATTTTTACGAAGCCATTATCTTCTCCTATTTTCTCCAACCTTTATTCCAAGTTAGCTCTTGTTGATTATCACCAAGATCCAACTTAAGGAGGGGATGTAGAAGTTATGAAGATTTATTAGTTTATTACACTAAAATAGCTACTAGCTGTTTTAGTGTAATTTTTAAGTTCTCTATTTTTACACTAAAACAGCTAGCTGTTTTAGTGTAAAATTTGAGTTCTCTGTTTTTACACTAAAACAGCTAGCTGTTTTAGTGTAAAACGAGTTTTCTGCTTCTTACACTAAAACAGCTTGTTGTTTTAGTGTAGAATAATTAGTTAGTGTTTTGTACATAGTTTAGTTAATTACTTACTAGAGTTAAATGGCAGTTTTCCTTAAGTTAATTAACTCTAGTTAGTTTTTCTTAGTTTTTCTCTTGTATATAAATCTTGTTACGTGTGTATGAAGAAATATGAGAAATATACGATTTTCTTCTCCTCTGTTCTTAATAATTCAACAAATAATAATAATAATAAAAGTTAATTATATGTACTTTAGTCATTTTTATTTTTTAATACTAAATACTAAATTATGTTAATGCAGAAAATAGCACAGTTGCTTGAAGCCGGAATGGGCCTGCAATTTTGGATAGGAGATGAGAGCTTTACTGCTTACAAAGTAATGGCATAAAGAATTTATATTATTGTTAGTAAAAAGAATATAATTAATTTGCATTCTACCCATTCTAGCTGTAGTTTTCAATACTAAATCCATGCAAGGTCATCGTTATTGGGAATGTTTGCTGGCCTGCTCTTTCTCTATATATATAAAATCTTCACCTTATTTAGTTATTACTAAATTATAGTTTACATATGATCTTGTATTCCTTATTTTTGGAAGATGAGAGACTATAAACGCCAATATTTCAACTGCAAATATATATACTTTATACGTTACAATCATACTCAAATGTTCTTGCTTACATTAAATCTATGAAAAAATTTATAAAATAAATTAATTATATTAGGCAATATCAATACTCTGTATTTTATTCATTTCGGGCTCCTTGTATAGGTGGCTGCTATAGTAGTTTACTTCAGCTCCACTACATCTCATACATGTATATATACCCTGCTTTATCAATAATACAAGTATGATTGATTTCCTCACATGGTATCAGAGCCTAAGTAACAATCAAACACAAAACAACAAGAAACATGAGCACAATTGCACCTTCTCTCACAACCACAAGTCATCACTCTTTTTCGGTTAAACTCACCAGCAAGAATTATCTTGCTTGGAAAACCCAATTTCTTCCCTTGTTAAACTATCAAAATCTTACTAGTTATATCGATAGATCTCTCCCATCTCCACCATCACAAATCACTGACCCTAATAAACCCACAGATATGATCTCTAATCCGGCCTATCTTGCTTGGTTTCAAAAAGATCAAATGTTGCTTTGCTGGTTGCTGTATTCTCTCTCTGAGGAGGTTTTCCCTTATGTCACTGGATTAACTTCATCTGCTGCTGTCTGGAGTGCACTTGCCAATGCCTTTGGTGTCGTCTCCCATAACAAACAACTACAACTAAACATCGAGTTACAAGAACTCAAGAAAGGAGATCTTTCTGTCTCTGCTTATCTTCAGCATGCCAAATCCCTTGTTGATGAATTGGCGTATGCTGGTCGTATCATGACCACAGCTGAATTCAATGCAATTGTGTATCGAAATATTGGAAATGAGTATCATCCGATAATTACTGCATTAAATTTAAGACCTGATCTTGTTTCTTTTAATGAACTTCACAGCCACCTTCTGGTTCATGAGATTTTGATTAAGAGTCACTAAGAACCACCCCTTGCTCATGTTGCCCAACGCATCACTTCCTCTATGTCAGCCTCATCCGGACAGCATTCTGGTAGGAATAAAAAATGGAACAGAGGTCCTTGCAAGATTTGCAATCTTCGAAATCATACAGCTGACAAGTGTAGAAAACGCTTTGATGCAAACTTCTCCAATCCTAGAAATGCAACAGCCCCACCACACATTCCCCAAGCTCACTTTACCCGTAATTTCCTCTACTTCACTATCCCCATCCACTCCTGGTTTGGACTTGGTAGTTGACCTTACTACCTATTCTCCACCCACTCCTATAATCAACCCACCTACATGACTCTAAGGCCCAACCCCAAGCCTAAACCCAAACACCTTCTTCATGCCATAAAATCCACTCTCCCTAAGCCCGATCCTTCCTTTCTCCACACTAAACCTTCCATCTACTCCCGTGTCCATCCAATGCCAATGTTGTTGGCAACAAATGGGTGTACCGTATTAAACGATGCCCAGATGGTTCGATTGAGCACTACAAGGCTAGGTTGGTTGCTAAGGGCTTTCATCAATAAGCTGACATAGACTACAAAGAGACTTTCAGTCTAGTTGTCAAAGCCACCGCCATCTGCATTGTCCTTGCCTATGTCATTACTCAGGGATGGCCTATCAAACAGTTGGATATGTCGAATGCTTTCTTACATGGTTTTTTGGATGTTCTTATTTACATGGATCAACCGCTTGGTTTTATTGATCCCACTCGACCTGATTATGTTTGTAAATTACACAAGTTGCTTTATGCGCTTAAACAGGCCCCTCGGGCGTGGTTTTGACAGACTTAAGCACTTTCTTTGGAAGATCGGCTTTGTTACTTCCAAATCTGATCATTCTCTATTTATTTGTCGAACTCATGTTGTTTGCCTCTTTATTCTTGTTTATGTAAATTATATTTTTATTACTGGAAGTTCTGCCCATGCTGTTGCTGGTGTTATTACCAAGTTACAATCTAAGTTTCTAGTCAAGGACCTTGGGGACTTATCTTACTTTCTGGGTGTTGAAGCAGTTCAGTCACCTAAAGGCATTTTTCTTTCTCAACATAAGTGTTTACGTGACCTTCTTAACTCTCATGGCTTCAGCAATGTCAAAGGTTGCCTCACTCCCATTGCTACGTCTCCTTCCTTGCACAAATCTGATGGTCCTACTCTCCTTGATGACAAATCGTATAGACAAATTCTTGGTACTCTGCAATATGCGACAACCACTAGGCCTAACATTTGCTTTGCTATCAACAAGCTGTGTCAGTAAATGCACTCTCCTACTGAGTCTCACTAGAAAGCCTTAAAGCGCTTGCTCCGCTATGTTGCTTACACTATTGACTTTGGGATTTTCCTTTGCTCTGACTCCTCTCTTGCTTTACAGTGCTTCTCCGACAGTGACTGGGGTGGAGATCAGGATGACCGTCGTTCTACCAATGGATATGTTGTCTACCTTGGCAAGAATATCATCTCTTGGGTTGCAAAGAAACAACCAACTGTTGCTCGCTCATCTAATGAGAGCTACAAGTCATTGGCTAATGGTACTGTTGAGCTTATGTGGATTCGATCATTACTGGGCGAGCTTGGTATTTCCATGCCAACCCCTACACTTTGGTGTGATAATATAAGAGCTATTTATCTATCCCATAATCATGTTTTTCATGCCAGGACAAAGCACATTGAAGTTGATTTTCATTTTGTTCGTGAGAAAGTTGCCAGTGGCCAATTACTTATCAAATTTTTGGCAACTGAAGATCAGATTGGTGATATTTTTACCAAACCTCTTCCTTCTCGGTTTCTATTCTTGAGAAATCAACTATGTCTACAATCTCCGTCAGCATCGGTTTGATGGGGGGTATTAGGCAATATCAATACTCTGTATTTTATTCCTTTCGGGCTGCTGTAGTAGTTTACTTCAGCTCCACTACATCTCATACATGTATATATACCCTGCTTTATCAATAATACAAGTATGATTGATTTCCTCACAAATTACATCTTGCTATATATTGAAAATAACTATTTTGCATATGTAGATAGTATACTTAATTCAATCCACTATTTTTTTTATATCACTGACGATTATTATTTATATCAAATTTATATAATTATTTATGGATGATAAATTGTCATTAAAAACTGTGTTTTTATTAAACAGCTATGCTATTGTTCGTAAAAGTTTTTCATTTCCTTTAATAAGAGAGGGATAAGTATATATATACAGCTCAAATATCCATGTTGAGATAATTTCAAACTTATTAAAACTTTTTGCACTTTTGAATGAGTATTGATGAACATATATATTAATAGTTCACGAATTCGATCCATGTAAGTATTTTCTAGTTATATCTTTGTTGTAATTGTTTTTATACAATTATATTATCATTAGAGTGGAGAAGCATAAAAATCGAATTCTAATTAATCAATTAGAAAAGTAGCTGGTATATAAAATATTAGTCGGGTACATAAATAACAAAATGAAATAAAAAAAAATTTGCTAAAAAAAATGAAGAAGCCAAGGGGCAATGAGCCAATACAAAAGATGGAAATGGGGCATCGGATCCCTCTGCATGGCCATTAAAAAAAAATATTTTATATATTCCGTGCTGATATTTAATTTTTTTTTTTATTTTTTTTAAAAAATACATAATGTTTAATTATAATTATAAATATTATTAGAAAAACTGGTTGAAGTGAATAGAATAATTATAAAAACTATTTTTTTATATAAACATATATTAATTATTGGTTCAACCAATTTAGTAATGAAATTATAAACTAAATATTGTGGATATTAATGGCTACTACGCTGTCGCCTGAAAAAGAAAATATTAATAAAATTTTGGTAAATAAGATTTACTAATTTAAAAAAGAAATAAATAACGTTAAAATTTTTTTGCTTAGAGTTTAATTTTTTTTTCATTTTTTTAAGAAATTCATAATATTTAATTATAATTATAAATATTATTAGAAAAAATTGGACTTATTCCATACTTTTAAATTGAGAGTTGGGCACCAAACTAATTCCAAATGGTTTAAATGGCCCAAATCCATTCAGCCTTTTTCATGTTTCATCGACCTAATTTTCACTACTGTTTAGAGTTCCTCCAGCCCAGCCCAAGACTAAAGACTTACAACGCACCGTTTCTGTGTCTGAAGCCCAGGGAATCATACCCGTTGGATTTGAATCACGACAAGGGGTGGTGGGGGGTAAATCTATGTGTAACCGACGATCATCACAAGCAATTAAACGATCTCCACCGTTCGTTTTGCTTAATCCAGCTCCGTGGGCGTAGATAACTAGGATCGTACATTTTCATTCTCCACCCTCACTTCTCCGTCGCCTACCTCGCTTTTGCTCAATCGCCGATTCCACTACTCTTCATTTCTTTCTCAATTAGGGTTTCTGCAATTTCATTTCTTTTTCTCTGGTATATCCCTGTTTAGATCCACCGAGTTATCTGTGTTTTGCATTTCAAGCTATCGGTTGTTGTCGTAGGCTAACCGCTCGTTGATTTATCAGAGTCAAACTTGTAATTTGTTTGAATGTCCTCCGTGCTTTGGTGTTCTTCAGTAGGAGAGAAAGTTTAAGTTCTGAATTTCAACTTGGATCAATATGAGCTATAGGCCTTTTGTAAGTTGTGTGAATTTTAGGCATTTACTATTCTGAATTTCTTATTTAGAAAGTAATGAAACTTGGGCTACTTTTGGAAGTCAATTTTGTTCATTTTCCGATAATATCTGTGGCTTTATGAACTCTTACTGGTGCCTTTGCAATCAATTGATTCCAAGCGCTAAGTTATATCTTTTCGTTTTCATTCTGGCTTGACATGGATACCCACCATTTTCTTCCCTTGGAAGCAATGCCACTCTGTAGTTCAATTCTATTCTTATACCACCACATCACTTTTGCCATTGCGTTATTATTGCAGAGTTTTTAGCTGTATTTGTCTAATGGTCATTGTTGTTTGTTTTGTGAGAACTACGTCGTTTAATTTTATTGAGTTTTGAACATATTGAGATTGCCTGAATTTATTCCGTAAGTGTGTGTGTGTAGGCACCCATTAGGGGAATTCTTTCATTGCAAAGAACTGCTTTGATTTGGCGCCATGGTGATAGGTTTGGCATAAGCTTCAGAACACTTAGCACTCAAGCTCCAACAAGTTCTGGTAACCCGCAGCCGCCACCAAGTGCTGGTAATCCACAACCTCTACCAAGTGGGAGTAGCTCATAGCCTCCACCACCTCCCCCACCTCCAGGGTGGCTTGAAAGATGAGGACCAAATTTTTACCAACTTGTATGGTTTACATGATCCTTTTCTTAAAGATGCCATGAAACGAGGTGACTGGTATAGGACTTAAGGACTTGGTACTCAAGGGTGATGATTGGATTGTTAATGAAGTTAAGAAGTCTGACCTTCGTAATTTTTTATAAAAAAGTTAAAATAATAACTAGTTGGTATTTTATATATCAATTATTATTTTAAAAATGAAAAATTTGTAAAATGTTATTAATATTGTGTTTAAAGTCCAAAAATGACAATATCATAATTAATTGAGAAATTAATAACTAAAAATAAAATAATGTATAAAAAATTCAAACATAAATCAAACATAAATTCTGCACGTTAAAGTTAACTGAAAACTAAAAATGAGCAAATAAATGATAATTTTGCAATTGAAAATGAAAGAGTGATAATTTTGTAATAATTATATAAAAAGGGGCATGTTTATAATAAAATGAAAAATTAAAAATCAAAATTTAAAGTTTTCCTGAGTAATTGTATTACTCGGTATTGAATGTGAAAAGCATTGATAAGCGTATTTTGACAAGTATTTAAAAGGTTAAAGTGAATTAAGTGATCCAATGGCAATACTGTAATTAAAGTACAAAAAGGATAATTTTGAAATCAAGTGAAAATTAAGAATTTAATTGAAAAATCTTGCCATAATAAGGGTAATTAATAGTGTAAAATATCAAACAGTATAATAAGTGCACTAGACTATTTAAATAAGAAATTTTGTCTAAAAAATCAAAGCAAAGCCCAATAAATGCTTAAAATGCCAAAAATCAATTAAAAAGATGAAAGTAAGAAAAATAATGACAATTTTGTATTTAAACTTACAAGAGGGCATTTTCGTAAATAATTGAAAATTTTAATATAAAAATGAAAAGTTTGCCAAATTTTATGTAATGCTTTGAACATACCGTTAAAATGTTAAAAAGTACATTTGATAAGATTAAAATAATTTTTTTAGCGTAATTAATGAAATTATGCTTATCTGGAAAATTCTTAAATTCATAGTCACCACTGAGTATATTTAGTGCTCAACACATAGTGTTTATTACGTGCAGGTCTTAAAAAGGAGATGGAGTATGATACACAGTGGAGCAAAGATTGAAGAGAAAAAAAAGACAGTTATGATTAGTTAGTACTTTTGGCATGAATATATTTAGATAATGGAAGTATAAAATGGAACCGTATTTAGTCAATAAATTAATTTGACTGTAAATCTGTGTTTTGTCAGGAAGTGTTTTGAGTGGATGTGTTTAAATTGTGAATGAATGGTTGGAATGCATAGATGTACTGTTATAAATTGTTGTGTCTATGAAATGCTGCATTTTGTCTGTTTTTTCAGGAGGCTATAGCCGTTGTACTGCTAGATTTTTAATGAAATAAATAGTATTTTAAACAATTATGAGTTGACGAGTTAAATGTATGAATTGGAATAGTGAACAAGTATCGACAATCAATTGATTATTTTGTTTAAGTTGAAATTTTTTTTTTTAACTTATCGCTTAATTTTGTATCGAAAAATACTTTTCAAATAAGGGTGTTACAGTATGATTCATTAAAAGTTCAAATTATTTATTAGATTAATGTATAGTTATCATGAACAACAGAACATTTCTACAAAATACCTAACATTAACAGAACATTTCTACAAAATACCTCAAGAAAAACATGAAGAAATGGCAGTGGAAAGCAAAAGAGACAATAATAGTAAAGAACCACATAAGATTGTAGTCTTCTAAAGACATCTAAAACTCCACCAAACTTTGTTCCATAAATGATCAAAGAAACCATAATATGTATGCCTCCATCTTCTGTTTATGAACAAAGGAAACAAAATGCTCCAAAACCCCACAACGAATCCAAGTGCTATGCTCACATACAATATCCAATCCACTTCATCTCCATCACCATTATCATTTTCAGCAATGGGAACAACACCATTAGCACTGCAATTGTTGCTAAGAGGAGGTCCGCAAAGTCCTTCATTACCAACGAAGCTTGAAGAGTTAAAGGTCTGCAATTGAGTCCCCGTTGGAATTCTTCCACTCAATTTGTTATAGGATAGATTCAATATGCTCAAAAATGTCAAATTGGTGATGCTTTGTGGGATTCTTCCATATAACTGATTTTGTGAAAGATCCAAAGCTTCTAACTCTTTTATAGCACCCAAATGCTCTGAAATTTTTCCAAATAAAAAATTATTCGATAAATTTAGAGACTGTAGCCCTACAAGTGTTGTAATTTCCCTTGGAATTTCACCAGATAGATTATTGCTAGAAAGGTCCATACTTCTCACATATTTAAGAAGAGTTTCATATTCAAGCATTCGACCTTTCATCATAAACATAGCATTTTCTTCAACACTCCATTCAAGGTCACCAAGTAAACCAATAAAAGTGTAAAATTGATCACCATCAAGATCAGTTGTAGCCATGGAACTAAAATTGCTAACACAATTAGGAATGTTCCCAGATAAAAAATTTTGAGAAAGGTCTAGAATCTGCAAAATTTTCAAATGGCAGAGTTCCTTAGGTATATCACCATCCAATTTATTCCCACGAAGACTGAGAATCGACATACTTGAATACCATTTTCCAATCCATGTTGAAATGTGCCCTGTCAATTGATTTTCACCAAGATCAAGTAAGGTTAAGGCTGTGCAATTTTGAAGTGATGATGGAATTTCACCAGAGAGGCTATTATTCTGCAGATGCAAGAACATAAGATATTGCAAATCTCCAAGTGAATTGGGAATATTGCCACTAAAATTGTTATTCCTTAACCTTATGGATTTCAGATATGGCCAATTCGACCAGCAATCAGGAATTTCTCCAGACAAAAAGTTATTGCTCAAGTGGATATACTGCATATTTAGCTTCCATCCATCCGTCTCATCACATAAGAAGTGGGATAAAGAACCTGAAAATGAATTGTTTGAAAAATCTACAAATGTCGCATTAGTTGAAATGCGAGGTAGTGAGCCTTCAAAATGATTTGAACTCAAGTCTATAATATCATCACCAAAAATAGAATTATTTGGAATAACCCCATGAATTTGGTTATGAGAGAGATTTAAATGATGATAAGATCGAAAGGAATTCCAAAACCAATTGGGGATAGAGCTAGAAATGCTTGAGTTTGACAAATCTAAATAATTTAAATCTTTTAACAAAAAACCAATCCAACTTGGAAACTGCGAGCCAACATCCCAACCACCTAATCCTAGGAATTGTAGGCGGGTGAAAGGTGGAATCCAATTAGAACTGACTCTCAAATTCAACCTTTTATTCATGGACCCATCAAACCATGTTAATTTGGACATATTTGCAAAATGATTTTCAAAAATATTACCCTCCAATGAATTATGAGAAATATAAATCTCATCCAAATTTGCAAGCGCTCCAAGCCCTTCTGGAACAATTTCACTCAATTTGTTACGCTGAAGTCTTAGATAAATTAAAGACACCAATTCAACTAAACCTAATGGAATTGAACCAGAAATCGAATTATTTGACAGATCAAGGCTGGTCAACTTGTTAAAATTGCCAAGACGATTGCTCAATTGGCCAAATAAGTTACAACCATGTAAATGCATGGATTGCAGCTCATTTGAATCACAACCTGATTGAATCTCAAGAATGTCACTAACGTCTTGGCTTAAGTTGACACCTCCCAAAAATAGTGTCCTCAAATTGCAAAGATTTTTGAATGATTTTGGAATTCCTCCATCAAATTCATTATATGATAAGTCAAATATTGTGAGAGAGGTCATGTTTCCAATGGCATTTGAAATTTCACCTTCCAAGGAATTGGTACTAAGGTCAAGAAGCTCGAGGTGCCTGAAATTGTATAACCAATTGGGTATTGACGAATTGAATTTATTATTAGACAGATCGAGTTCCTCAATTGAAGAAAGATTTTGAAGCTCATTAGGAATGGGACCTTCAAAGTTATTGGATCCTAGATTAAGAGAAAGTAGAGTTCTAAGACTAAGAATCCATTTAGGTAACAAGGAAAAGTGATTTGAAGAGAGATCCAATCTTTGAAGCGAAGTCATGTTCTGAAGATGAGTATGGATTGGTTCTTGAAAATGATTGCCGGCTAGATTTAGAAACTTGAGAGTTTTGATACGAAACACCCAATCAGGAATTAAAGATTCTGGAAAATAATTCTCCGACAAATCAAGAACCGAAATGGATGAAAATTTGACATGAACCAGTGCTGGAATATGAACAAGAATGGAATTAGACAAGTGCAATTCTATTAGAGAAGGCAGGTGGTTCATTATTTTCAACCAATGGATGGATTGGCTAAGGTTCACATAACTCATATCAAGGTATTCAAGCAAGGAAAGACCTGAAAGCCAATGCAAACTGTCAGCATATGCATCACGATTGTAATAGAGATTAAGATAGTAGAGATTTGAAAGATTCCCAAGCTCGTGAGGAATCAATCCCCCAAATCCTGCACTTGAGAGATTAAGGACTCTTAAGCTCCCAAGAGAGCCAAGAAATTGGGGAATTTGAATTCCTCCAAAATCATTGTTGCTTACATCAAAGTACCTTAACTCCTTCAAATTCAGCAGACATGAGCCAATCTTACCACCGAATCTTGACTTTATGTACTCTTTATATAAACCATATTCTTGGTAAAAATATTCTTCGTACGAAAGACATCGAAGATGGAGCTCCGTGACATGGCCAGTTAAGTTGTTGCAGACCACCCCATACCATTGACAGCAGTCAGTTTCAGTTGCCCATGATTGAAGCCTATTGGAAGGATCACTAAGCCCATGCTTGAACTGCAAGAGAGCCTCTCTTTCGGTTGGGATGCAAGCAGAATTGAAGCTTCCAAGACTGATAATGGGTGCAATTAAGAGCAGACATAAGAAAGTAATTTGAACACTCATTATGGGTTTCTCCATGAACATATACTCTTTAACTCACTTGTTACTACATATAATGATAGCCATTGGAATGCCATTTATATAGAGTGAGCTACTTGGAAGCATTCTGTCTCAACTCAAAAGTGTTGCGTACAAGCTGGGCTTCTTTAGGAAGATTAGTGGAAATTGCCTATCTCCTGTCCTTTTCTTTTGCATTCAATTAAATTTCCACAAAAGGAGTTTATGGAAAGTGGGCTCAATACGGTTAATTTATAATGGGTGCAATTAAGAACAGACAAAGGAAAGTAATTTGAACACTCATTATGGGTTTCTTCACGAACATATATGTAACTCACTTGTTGTTGCATATAACGATAGCCATTGGAATGCCATTTACATAGGGTGAGTTACTTGCAAGCATTTTGTCTCAACTCAAAATGTTGCGTACAAGCTGGGCTTCTTTTGGAAGATGAGGGGAAATTGCCTATCTCCTATCCTTTTCTTTTGCATTCAATTAAATTTCCACCAAACAACTTTATCAAAAGTGGGTCTGTATATATTATCAAGTCAACCAAGAATTCTTTTTGCACTTCAATTGCAAAACAAAAACCAAAACGAATAATTTAGGGGAGGATTTTGTTTTCGATTTTTGGTTTTTTTATTAAAAATATAATAAAAATATGTTCAATAAATTTATTTCCATTTTTATTTTTATAAAAGTTTAAGAAGTGATTTTCAAACCAAAAATAAAAATTAAAAATCTTCAAAATATGATTTTTATGGTTTTATTTTTATCAACTTGCAATTTTTCGAGTTTTGATTTTTCCAACTTAATTACATCTTTATCAAATTTATTTGGCTTTGGTTTCTCTCTCTATATATTTTCAAGCCAAGTTTTCTTTTCTTTTTATCAGTTCCAAGCTATATATTAAGTCAATTTTTGTCCTTATGTCGATGCAAACATTTGCCCAAATTATACTCTTTTCGTGAAGTAGTGGATGTAACGAGCTATTCCTTCCGTTTTTTTTTAATCAGTCAGTTTTGTTATTTTAATTAGGATTAATAATAATAAATAGATTTAAATTTAATATTAAATTACATGATTAATATTAAATTATCAAATCTGATTGGTTTTGACTTCATTAAAAAAATAAATTAAAAAATTAAATTAAATTATATTAAAAATTTAAAAATAACAGATAAATAAAATTTAAATTTTATTAAAAAATAATAAATAAATAAAAATTACCTGCAAGCATTCTGCTTCAAAGTCTTGCGTCCAAGCTGGGAAACAACCATCTCCATCCATTCTCTTTTGCATGGAATTCCACACTTCATCTGGCATTAAAAGGTCCCACCATCACTTTAATTGGTGTCGAAAATACATATTATCAATTTAAATCAAATCAATTCATCATGTCGAAAACGTCAGAACAAGAGTATTAAGTCCCATTTTTTTTTAAATATACTCTTTAATTATAAACTTAAAATCACTAATCAAAACGTATAGTGAGCTACTTGCAAGCATTCTGCTTTAAAGTCTTGCGTACAGGCTGGGAAACAACAACCTCCAAATTCCAATCATTCTCTTCTCTTTTGCATGGAATTCCACACATAGATTCATTTGGCATTAAAAGGTCCCAACATCATTTTATTTAGTGTGAAAAATACATATACATTTATTATCAATTTAAATTAAATCAATTCATGTCGTGACCGTCGGAGCAAAACTATTTAGTTCCATTATTTTTTTTAAATCTACTCTTTAATTATAAATTTAAAATCACTAACTGAACAGTGAAAATTTTATCGAGAAAAGATTTAAATTTCTGCTAACATCATAAACTAAAATAAATTATTTACTCAGTAATATTAATCAAATCTATTTGCACAAAAAAAAAAACTCTATTAGTCTCGTAATAATAGAAATACATTCTTTTTTAGTCTATCCTAAAATATATGACACTTTCTATTTTTAATTTATTGTTAATTAATGAATGATCTATAATACCCTTATTTAATTTATCAATAATCAACAAATTTGTATTTATTTTCTTATAACATTGGTAACCAAAGATTTCCGGTTAATTCATGTGATTTTGGCATTTCTCTTGACTCATTTAAAGGAAACATTGTTAATAATGTTCCTGTGATGAGATGACCATGTTTATGTTTTCAAATGAAATTGGAAGTTTTATATGTATTTTGATCACAGGATGCTTTCATTTATTTTGGTTAATGATTTTGAGTTTTCAGTATAATGCAATAAAAGTTTATAATAAAAACAACATATAAAAAAAATTTCTTTAAAAAAACATATAGAAAAAAATTTTCTCATGTTATTATACAGTGAGCTACTTGCGAACATCAATTTAAATCAAATCATTTCATGTTGTCAACGTCGGAACAAGACTATTTGGTCTCACTATTTTTTTTAATTATAAATGTGCCACTAATTCAACAATGAAAATTTTGTTGAGAAAAGATTTAAATTTTTGCTAACATCATAAATTAAAATAAATTATTTACTTGGTATTATAAATCAAATCTATTTGCAAAAAAAAAAAAAACTCTATTGTTCTTGTAATAATAGAAATAATTTTCTTTTTAGTTCATCCAAAATACTTTTTAGTTTCAATTTATTGTTAATTTATGAATTATCTACAATATCCTTATATAATTTATCAATAATCAACAAATTTGCATTTAATTTTTTTTATATCATTTTTAAATAAAGTTTAATAATGTGATATCTAATACGCATAACTTTAATTAAATTTAGTTTTTTTTTAACACTTGTTAATTAATTTATGACAATTTATATTTTCAATCCTAATAAGTGTTCGGTGTGGCCATTTGAGCCTAGATAATTATGGGCCGATAAAAATAACGGTTGGGCACGATTATTGCCTGCGTTTCCTTCACTTATGAGCCACTTGTTCAAGTTAACAAGGATTTCAATTGAAAGATACTGGATTCTTACTATTTTAGCCGAAACGTTCTTTTTTTCCCCAGATTTTAATAATTTTGTGTTTAATTTATTAAAATGACGGTTCTTTATGGTTAGAACTACTTTTTGGTTTATTTTTTATGAATTTTTTTCATGATTTATATTAGTTAGAAGTCATGTGTTTTGGTTGCAAAAATATACCATTATCTGTTTACTGAAATGGTGCAAGGGAAAAGAATGTTATTCCAAGTTCTTTTTCTTTTCCACCAAATTGGTGGGAAATGATTTTGTCCTTTGAAGAGAAATTGAGAATTCATTGAAAAGAAAAAGAAAGGAAATTAATTAGCTCTTTAATGATGCATTAAAGCCTTCTAAATTTTTCTATTTCCTATTAGCAGTGATCAATTAAGATTCAATGTTTTTGAAGTCTTGCTCTTTGATTGTCAATTGGGAGAATAGCAGTGATCAATTAAAATGACTACTATACTTGGCATC
This sequence comes from Excoecaria agallocha, assembly GCA_037975025.1. Lineage (NCBI taxonomy): Eukaryota > Viridiplantae > Streptophyta > Magnoliopsida > Malpighiales > Euphorbiaceae > Excoecaria > Excoecaria agallocha. The sequence goes on along the minus strand of JBBPFJ010000372.1, from coordinate 118,535 downwards.
GCGTTGAGCGTAGCAAATGCCTGAAAAACCAAGTTTACCTAATTTAATAAACCATGTCCATATTTCTTTTTCAGGACAATACAATCCAACATCTGATTTCCAAGGTCTATAATAGCAAGCATTTGCTCTTAGCTGACAGCCATTTCAGGAAGCCATACAAATTTCAGACAATAGTAACAGCGCTTATTCGACTAGACGCCTTCTTCTTTTTGCTCTGTAGCAGGAGAGCTTGACGTTTAATCCTCGCCATCTACACACTGTTAAAATATTCTCTATATATAAAACACCTGAAACATCACTACTAAAATTATCATGCCAAACGATTTTGATCGGATTCAGATTTTTTGTGTGTGGGAGAGAGGGGGGAAAGAGGGCGGCAACATAGAAGGGAAAGAAGCTTTTAGGGATTTAGAAAAAATATATCCAGCTAACTCTTTTTTGTATCCCACTCAAAAATTTTGGGAATTAGCTAAGGCTTGGCTCTCGCAAAATTGGGAAGAATCTTTTTCCAAGCTAACTTTGTAAGAACCATATTCTCACAATTTAATTTCTTTATTATATAATTAATAAGAATTAATATTAATTATTAAATATAAACATAATAATTTAATTCAATTTAGTTAATTTAAATAACAATAATTTAGTTCATCTAAGTTTTGCAAGAAAAAAATACTAGATAAATTTATTAAATTAAATAATTTAATTAAATGTAAATAAAATGTAAATATTAAGAATTCAAATCATATAAAAATAAGTAGGATATAGTTTTAGCTAATTATCCAATTTTTTCTTGAAAAACTATTTTATAAAAATTAGTTAGAGTGAATGTCAATCCTATTAAATGTAAATAAAATTTAAATATTAAGAATGAATTAGGCATCAATGAGGATATGAGTTCTCGATAATTAGTTCACATGTAATATGCCAACTAAACCAATTATTAGCGAGGATACATTCTCTCGCTAATTAGCAAGAAAATTAATCATAGCTAAATTGGTGAGAACACAAAAACCTTCACATACCACTTGAATTAGGCATCAACGAAGAAACATTTTCTAGATAAATTAGCGATGATAAAATTTCTAGTTAATTAGTTCACATGTAACATGCTGATCTAACCAAGAATCAGCGAGGAATATTTACCTCACTAATTAGTGATGAGAGGCATATTCATAGTTAAATTAGCATTAAATGGTACCCCTTAATTACCGTACGTGCGACATCAATTAGGCATTAGCAAGAATAATTGTTCTCACAAAATTAACGAGGACAAAATTTCTCGCTAATTAGTTCACATGTAACATGTCTACCTAACTAAGAATTAGGGAGAAACATTTTTCTCGCTAATTAGTGAGAGATATATTCATAGCTAAATTAGAGTAAAATGGTATCCTCACTAATTACCTTACGTACCACATGATGAATTAAGCATTAGCGAGGATAATTGTTCTCGCTAAATTAGCAATGATGAAATTTCTCTCTAGTTAGTTTACATATAACATGCCAACCTAGCCAAGAATTACAAAGGAATATTTTCCTTGTTAATTACTTTACATGCCACATGAATTAGGCATTAGCAAGGACAATTGTTCTTGCTAAATTAGCAAGGATGAAATTTCTTGCTAATTAGCAAGGACTTGTTGTTCCATATTAAATTAAACAGTTTGCTTGACTGTTGTACTCGCCAAGTTCTCGCTAAGTTTTACGCCGAAATTTAGGCTTCCAAATTAGCAACAAATTATCAATGTTCTCACTAAATTGCTGCAAAATATATGTTCATTTACATCCCCACCAACATTTGTGACAAAATTCATTTGTCATTGCAATTATGTTACTATATTAGTGATTTAGCAATGATTTTTCTTGTATTCGCTAAATTTTATCACTATTCTGCATTTTTTTTGTAATAGTAATAATAATAATAATAATAAAAGAAATTGGAATGGAATAAAAGGTCCTGCTTCATATTTGCATTCATTTGCTAGTGCGATGGAGTAGTAAATCAAACAATCAATTTCATGCAAAAAAAGAACCCAACAAAAGAGCATGTTTTCATGCAAAAGAGCAACAGCAGATAAAAACAGTAGAATCGAGGATAAGGAGGAGGAGCTGATTCAGAATACTTGTACTTAGTTTATTGTTCAATTTCTATATTTGGCATTATTATTTTATTCTCAGTTGGAATTTCTTTACATTTCAAGTTAGATATTAGTGAGGGAATAGGAATTAGCTGGAATTAGTAGGAAGCATGAGAATTAGTGAGAAATGGAATGCTTATCTTCACCTTGAGGAAAAGGTGATGAATCTCAAAGAGAAGGATACTGTTACGATAAAGAAGGCAAGACTAAAGGAATTGAAGCTAAAAGTGGTCTGTAGCAGCTATAGATGGGCCAGATAGGGAAATGGAATTGTATTTTCATTTACATTTCTAGTAACATAGTGGCATAGGAGAGAGTAGTATTAGCTGTCATATTTCTTTAGAAAAGCGGTATTCAAATATGCAACAGATATGCCAATGAATGATTATAGTCAAATTTCTCTCTCAAATTCTCTCTATTTTTCTAGTCAGATCTGTATTTCTTATTCTTAACTCTTGAGTTCTACTACTTCTTCTTAATTACTTCAAGTGTCCCTTCTTTTTACTTATCTTCTGATTTTTTAATGCAAATTACTAGTTACAACTCTCAAGTTGTGATATTGCTGCATTGCGTTCTTTGTTACAGTGGCTGGATACTTCACTCCCATGTCCGGGTTGTTAGGGAAACAGCTATTCTCTGTTTCGGCTGTTATTATTTATACTTATCTGTTCTGTTGTAATTATCTTTTCCTATAATATTGCCACTGTAAATAATATATTTATTATGTCATATCTTCACTATATAAGCAGAGTGCTATAACAACTGTAGAAGTACGTGGGAAATACAACTTTAACTTCAGTTAATTACTCTTCTACTTTCTCTGCTTTTACATGGTATCGGAGCCTACCCTTAACATAGCAAATTCAGTTGTTCCCTTCAATTCCTCTGTCACTGCCTCCTCTACCGTCCCTTCAAGTCACTCCTTCTCTGTCAAACTAAACTCCAAAAACTACCTAGTCTGGAAAATACAATTTCTTCCTATTCTCAACTATCAAGACCTACACGGCTTCATTGATGACTCTACCATTCCACCATCAAAAACCATATCATCAATTGATGACAACACAGTCCAGATTCCCAATCCAGAATATACTATCTGGTTTAAAAAGGATCAGATGCTTCTCTCTTGGCTGTTCTCTTCCCTCGCGGAAGACATTTTTCCTTATGTCATTGGTTTTACAACATCACGTGAAGTACGGCAAGCAGAGTGCTGTTTTTAGTTATTAGGGACGTTTTAAGGATTATCCTTTTGAAAAATATTATTATAAAATTAAGAATATAAAAAATAGAAAATAAATAAAAGTTTGACCACGTCATAATTACTATCGTTAAGATTAAGATAGGAGCTTAGTCACGGGGTCACTCTAATAACGTTTAATTTTCTTTTGTGGATAATATCATAATAATAATTTTTTATGGAAATTAATTTTAATATCATTATAAGATTTTGATTTAAAAAAATGTTTATATTTCAATGTTAATAGCTATAACCCATATTATTGGTCAGAATTTCTAAATGAGGTTTTAAATCTAATTATGAAAAGTGAATGTTACTGAAAATATCATTTTCGATCATGAATTTTATAAAGTATAATATATACTCGATATTAAATTAGTTGATTTCGTAAATTTAAAAAAGGAACAAAAAATTTATGAGCCACGTATATTTTCCATAACCCTATTTCAATAAACCAAATTAATAAATGAGAATCACCTTTAAAATGCACATTATATTTCAAATAAATTGAAATGTAGGAAAAATCTTCCCCAAATCTGGCATAGGAAAATATTTATCCGCGAACTCAATGATATATTCAATTATTAAGCAAAAGCGATTAAAAACTTAAATAGAACTCTTTTTTTTATTAAAGATCTCGAGATCAAATTTTGGATGTGGAATACTATTAAATATATGAAAATAAATATTTTATTTTTTTTAGATTTATTCTGTGTAAATTAATTTGGATTAATTATGCCAATAGAATTTGGATAAAGTGTGCTATCAAATTTAACTTTAGAATTATTTGAATATTAATTAATGCAAGATTATTTCATTTTTATTTTTGCCACTTCCATTGAATAATCCAAACAAAGAACAACCGGAAAAAAATAATAAAGTTAATTTTGTATACTTTAGTGATATTTATTTTTTAAAAATTATAAAATGTAAGTTATGAAATAAAACAAAAATGAAAGTTGAGAACGTAATACTAAATACTGTTAATGCAGAAAATAGCACAGTTGCTTGAAGCCGGAATGGGCCTGCAATTTTGGACAGGAGATGATAGGTTTACTGCTTACAAAGTAATGGCATAAAGAATTTATATTATTGTTATTAAAAAGAATATAATTAATTTGCATTCTACCCATTGTTTTCAATACTAAATCCATGCAAGGTCATCGTTATTGGGAATGCTTGCTGGCCTGCTATTTAATATTTCAACTGCAAATATATATACTTTACACGTTATAGTCATAATCAAATGTTCTTGCTTACACTAAATCTATGAAAAAAGTTATAAAATAAATTAATTACATCTTTGAAAATAACTATTTTGCATATGTAGAGTATAATTAATTCAATCCACTATTTTTTTTATATCACTGAAGATTATTATTTATATCAAATTTATATAATTATATATGGATGATAAATTGTCATAAAAAACTGTGTTTTTATTGAACAGCTATGCTATTGCTAGTAAAAGATTTTCATTTCCTTTAATAAGAGAGGGATAAGTGTATACAGCTCAATTATCCATGTTGAAATAATTTCAAACTATAAGCATTGATGAACAAATTAATAGTTCACAAATTTGATCCATATAAGTATTTTCTAGTTATATCTTTGTTGTATTTTTTTTTATATAATTTTATTATCATTAGAGTGGAGAAGCCTAAAAATCGAATTCTAATCAATCAAGGAAGTAGCTGGGTATATAAATAACCATATATAAATATTAGTCGGGTATATAAATAACAAATTGAAATAAAAAAATTTGCTAAAAAAAAAGAAGCCAAATGGCAAAGAGCCAATACAAAAGATGGAAAAGGGGCATCGGATCCCTTTGCATGGCCCGTAACACACTTTAACCGAATCCCATCGATTTAAGTGATTAGCTGAATTTTTTTTTCCTACAATTTTATACCGATCCAAAATCATTATCCATTAATTTTAAGTCCTTTCCAACCATAATTGGTTATAATTTTAAATTTACCGATAATCTATAACTGTCCAATTACTATTTATTAAATAAAAATTCGGTAATATAACGACTTAAAAACATATCCAATCCAACCTGAAAATCAAACAATTTTCACAGCTCTCAAGGGCACATCAATATATAGTCAATATATACATTCATCATACTTATTCAATATCCACTTTCTGTCACAAATCATATACATATATGTACAAATATTGTTTATAAACAATCCAAACTTTTACTTCAAAATTGGCTATTTATATACATGCCATACACAAAAAATTTTCCTAACTGATAACACACATTATCACTATCCCACATCAGCTGGAGATGAGCTGTAAGTAGACCTTATAAGGCTATGGATACTTTCTTCCTGCATAGGCCTTTTGGGACAGGTCACCAGAAACAAAACCATGAGGATTCCGGCCTAAAGCGGATAATATATGCAGAACCCGATCAAATCCTCCTCCCCGATCGGATCCCCCACCATCGAAAATGCGAGACAAGATCTCCTACCGATCAGTGAGCGAGCGATCCATCATTTGGTGCTTTCATTGAGAGTGAGAGAGGAGTGAGATCAGGCGCAACCCAAGGACATGACCGACGACCTCTACTCTCGTAGACCTCTCGGAAGAGGGAATAGTGATAACACACGTTATCACTATCCCGCATCGGCTGGAGATGAGCAGAAAGTGAATCTTATAAAGCCATGGACACCTTTTTCCTACATAGGCTTTTTGGGGCAGGTCCCCAGAAATAAAACCGTGAGGGCTCCAGCCCAAAGCGGACAATATATGCAGAGCCCGATCAAATCCTCCTTCCCAATTGGATCCCCCACCATCGAAAATGCGGGACAAGATCTCCTACCGATCAGTGAGCGAGTGATTGTTTCATTTTCTTGGATGGGAAATTCATTTTTTTGGATTCTTAGATAGGGGAAATTGCCTATCTCCTATCCTTTTCTTTTGCATTCAATTAAATTTCCATTACCAAGTGAACCAAGTCAACTCAATACGGTTAATATATATTTACACTTCAAATTCAAGAACTATACTTGCACTTTTTCCCTTTCTTTTTTTCACTTTAATGTCAAGATAATTTTTTTTTCCATATATGTTCATATTCATACTTTTGATTAAGAAAAAAAAAAGAAGATGAACGCAATAATAAAATTGAAGGGCATGTTTGGAAATAGATTTCTAAATTAAGACCTTAATTTGCAAATGAAATACATTTCTTGATGGAAATAAACCTATGACTAATAATTGAATCGATCGAATTTTCAATTTATAATTGAACCAAAACAACTAAAATTGTTTCTGTCATAATATCGGTTTAAGCATCATGCTTAAAAGTCTTGCATCTAAGCTGGGAAACAACTTACCTTCATAAATTTCTTTTGCATGGAATTCCACACATCATTCGGCATTAACGGTTCCCCCATCACTTTAATTTGTGTGGACAATATATATATCCAATTATTATCAACTCAAATCAATCAATTTATGCCATGAAGGTTGGAGTAGAAATATTTACTTTATAAATTACAAATTACTAACCGAATAATTAAAATTTTATTAAGAAAAAGATTTAAATTTTCTAACAATATAATCAGATACAAATTTAAAAGAAATTATTTACAAGACTTGAACTTAAAATCTCACTTAAAATAAATAAGTGTCAAACCACTTATATTAAAAAGTTAATAGTAAGTTATTATTATTATTATTATTATTTATGATGATGATGATATTTATTATAACCGTGTTTATAATAATTAATTAAAATAAATCAAATTAAAAAATAACAAAGAATTGTTATTCTCAAAAGTGTGTGTATGATAAGGATATTATGATTTTTTAAAATTTGACTTTTTAAAAATAAAAAATTCATTTGAAAAGTCCACCTATTTTGATATAATTTGATAAATGCATAATGAATTCCATGGAATTTAATTCATAGAATTCAATTCTTATTATTATTATTTTTACATTCCAAGCAGGAAATTATAATTCACCAAATTAATGGCATTTAATTGTTGATGTCCTTGTTGTAAACCCTTTTTTCATTTCGCAAAAAGCTTTTATTAACAAAAGAAATTAACTTTTATTTTGGCTTATTAATATATAAATTATACCCTGATCTTATAAAAAAATTTAAAATTCATACTTAAACGTTAACTATATTTAATTCACCACTTACAATAGTCCCTGTAAATAACCACCACTCGATTACTATATATATATGCCATAGTTATTTTTTATCAAGTCTTGCATCTGACGGAGTTAAGGTTGCACAGTGGTATTCTCTTTAAAGTCGACTTTCATAAAGCCTTTGATTCGGTTAACTGGAATTATCTTGATAATGTGATGAAACTGATGAATTTTGGGAATAAATGGAGATATTGGATCCAAAGTTGCGTTGGCTCGGCCAAAGTTTTTATTCTGGTTAATGGATCCCCCACTCCAGAATTTCATGTCTCTCGTGGTTTAAGACAAGGTGACCCCCTTTCCCCTTTCTATTCCTAATTGCTGCCGAAGGCTTATCAGTCCTGATTAAAAGAGCCTGCGAGGTAAATATTCTTAAAGGAATTTCCCCTCTCCTGGGTAAGGAGGAGAATCTCTTCATCACTCATATTCAGTATGCCGACGACACAATTGTTTTCCTAGAACCACACCTGGATTACATCTCTAACTTGACTAGAGTTCTGAAAATCTTCTCCTGCATATCGGGTTTGTCAGTTAACTTCCATAAAAGTTCCATGATTGGTGTTAATATTGAGCAAGCCTAGCTCAAAGGATGTGCTAATATTGCCAAATGCAAAATCCAAAATCTGCCTTGCTCTTATCTGGGGCTTCCGTTGGGTGCAAATCCAAGGGAGAAATCTACATGGAAACCTCTTATAGAAAAATTTAAACGCAGGCTAGCCGGATGGAAGGGAAGGCATTTATCTTCAGCAGGGCGTTTAACCCTTATTAAGGCTACTTTAATGAGTATGCCCATCTACTTCATGTCTCTGTTTAAAATGCCAGTGAATGTTGCTCAAAGTTTGAATGCTATCATGAGAAACTTTTTTTGGGGTGGCAGCAGCAGTACCAAAGTCATGTGCAAGATTAGTTGGGATGTTATTGTGAAGCCTAAGAGTTTAGGTGGTCTGGGAGTCGGCTCCATCTTCCACAGAAACCTGGGTCTTCTATTTAAATGGTTTTGGAGACTTGATCCTCATAGCAATTCCCTTTGGCAAGTTCTTGTTCACAATAAATACAAGATTAGCAACTCCTTAATACCAGATCTTATTTCGGGCCAAAAATCTTCATCTTTTTGGAAAAATATTAACAAGGTAAGATCATCGCCTTCCTTTGCCAATTGTTTAGCGGTTGATGTTGGCTGTGGTGATTCCTATTCATTTTGGCACGATATATGGATACTAGATGTTCCTTTGAAACAAAAATTCCCTCGACTATTCAGACTTTCTATTCTTAGTGACGGGAAGGTCAGGGAATTTGGAGCATGGTTGGTGACAGGTTGGAAGTGGGACCTAAAGTGGCGAAGACCTTTACTGATCTGGGAAAGGAATCAAGAGAGGGATCTCATGCTAATTCTCATGCCCATCTCTCCCTCACGAATTATCTTGGATAGGAAGGTTTGGGTTCATAACCCAAACGGGATCTTCACAGTCAAATCTGCTTCTCATCTTCTTAGTCAAAAACCGGAATTGAGCACAATCAACCTCAAGCCTTTCTCTTCTCTTCTCTGGAAAAAATTGGCTCCACCTAAAGTGGAAATCTTTCTATGGCAGTGTATCTGGGGCAGAATCGGTACCAAATCCTTCTTGGCTGATCGTGGCATTATCTCACCCAATGAAATCACGTGCTCCGTTTGTAATATTGAGCCAGAACACATTGACCACCTTCTTGTTATTTGCCCGGTATCTATGAAGCTTTGGTATAAAATTACAAATTGGTGGGGAGTCTTCTTTTGCCTGCCTAATTCTTTCTCTGGATTAGCAGCTCAATGGCCATGCCTTGTAAAAGGATTACACCAACAGAAAATTTGGTGTATTGTCTTTCTTGCTTGCATATGGACAATTTGGTTGGAAAGGAACGCAGTAGTCTTTTCTAGAAAGAAGCTGGAATCGAACTCTTTATTTCACCTTTGCCTTGCTAGATCATCCTTTTGGATCAAAGCCCACAAAGATTTAGATTTCTTAAGTGGACAAAATCTCAAATTGGCAACCGATGGAATAAAAAAGTTCAGATTATTGAGAGCTTGCAGGTCCAAATTTGATTGGATCCCACCTCCGCTTGGTTGCCTCAAGTGGAACACTGACGAGTCCTCCTTTGGCAATCCTGGACCTTCTGACATTGGTGGCATTTTGAGGGATGGAAATGGTACTGCACTATGCCTTTTCTCATGTAATGTTGGGGTTACAAACTCTGTAATGGCAGAATTATTGGTTGTGCAAAAAGCACTTCATCTCTCTGCAGAGTCTCTCTCTCAATCCTTTTCGGAGATTTTATTCGAGCTTGACTCCATTTCAGTTGTCTCCTGGTTAAAGGATGCCAATCTCCCCAGGCCGTGGAAACTTGGTTGGGTTTTTAATGACATAAACAACTCTCTCTTAAAGCTTAAAAAGGTGTCTTTCTCCCATGTCCATAGGGAGGGTAATCATTTTGCGGATGCTTTGGCTAAGCAGGGTGCTCTTCGTACTTCTGACCTGATTGCTTGGCTTACAACTGAGGTGTGACAGGTTTTCATGGTTTCAGCAGGCTTCAGTGGTGGCTGGATGCTGGTATTTGGCTGACAAAAATTTTTGATCAGGGATCCTGTGCTTTTTTCACCCTGAGTTCTGTGTATCGCCTATTTTGGGATGCTAGAATTGGCTGGTCTGTTCTATTATGAAGATTGTATTGCGGGTTCGTTTACTTGGTCTGTTGTTCTTGCTCCAGACAGAGGTCGGTATATACAGGTACTATGATGTGGTTTAGAAGCTGACTTCTGCACTTGAATGGTCTTTCATTTTCTGGTGGCTGCAACAGATGCTTTTGGGGTGCTTTGTCTGCTGATGTTTTAATCTAAATAAGAGATCTTGTATTTTAGCTGATTGATATCCCTGCTTGTTGGTTCTTGTAGTCTGATACTGGTTGCTGTTGTTCTTCATAGGGAATAGGCTTTGTTTTTTGGGATTGTGTTAGCATTGTTTGGGTTGACAGGGTCCAGGGTCCTGAAATGTAGCAGGCTCTGCACTTGTTCTGCTGCTGGTTTTGTATCATGAGCTCTGTTGTTGGGACAGCTTGCTTTTAGCTCCCAGCTTTTTTTCCAATAACATCTGCAGCTTATAAAAAAAAAAGTTGCACAGTGGTAGTAACAGATTTTTCTTTGTGAATTAAGGGTAAACGGTAGAAGTTCAGTTATGTCCAGTTAAAAAATAAATAAACTAATGAAATAAGAGTCAAAGTTGAATTAAAAAAAAATTACGGGCTATAGTTTTAGGCCTGACTTAATTTGGAACTTTTTTCTTTTGTTGTTTTAATGTATTTTTGAGTGCTCTTGCTCCTTTACATCGAAATAATCTGAAATTTGAGCATCTTCTCCATCCAATTCTTGCATAATTATATATATACAATTCAAATCAAAATCTTGAATTATAAATTATATGAATATAAAGATTAAAAATTTTATCTGGGTCGTACTTGTAATTTGGATTCTAGGAAACTGAGAATTTTTCCAGGAATTATCCCTCTAATGCCACCACCATCAATGCTTAGAACTGTAATTTTTCACCATAAATTGATGGGTTAATTTGGTCATCAGGGATAAGTGGTGAGTTCATTTTTTGTGTCTTTAAAAAATTTTAAAAAAAAAGGACAAAGATTATATGAAAAAGAAAAGCACGAAAATGAATTAATTAAGGCTATTTTAAGTATGTATCATATAGAGAGAAGATAGTTTCGTAATGAACTATTTAAAAAACCGATAGGCAATTAGTGTATATATGGTCCATAATTAATAGGGCACATTCATTGCCCTAATCCCATTCCTAACCCAAATCTGTTAGATTGTCAAAATTTTAATCATATGACCAAATGCATTGCTCTTTATGGTCCGTCACTTTCTTATAGGCGTGTCTGCTTATAAAACTACCTAGTTAAACCGTGTCTTGTAGTAGAAGTTAATGGCTAAAAATATGGGTGTTCAAATATGGGTTGGATGGGTTACAATTTATTTTCCCTCCAACCCATCTAAATTCTTAAATGAATTGAACCTAATCCAAACTAATTAGGTTATGAATTAAATGTTTTATATTGGGTTTGTTGGTTTAATTATGTGGATTATATAGATTATGTTAATTTTTTATATTATATTATAAACATATAATAAATTATAAATTATTCATATTTATATATTTTTAAATAATATCCCAAAACCTACTAAGATTATACATCAAAGAAACTCTAGCTAACTTATAAGCCTCACAATTAAAATCCCAAATTTTGATATTTTCAAGCAAAAAAAAAAGTACAAAAGAATTTATAAATAAATAGAAAAATATGCATACTATTTATCAAGGTGTCAAAGTAATTTTGCAAGTTTTTAATCAAGGCATAATTAAATTGATTAAAAAAATATCTAATTAGAAAGATGCTGTTAAGAGAAACTAAATCTTAGACTTTCCACGTTTTTTATTGAATGTTATGTTGCGGAAACTCGGATTAATTTTCACCGATAATAGCAAATTCACCAAGAGCACTACTGCACAGGTGAATAAAGCGTAAATAATTGTACTGAAAATCACATACGGTAAAATTTCCAGAAAAGACTGGAGGGGTCACAAACGGTCCCACTTAAAATCCAATCTTCTTAGACAGAATTTTTCTAAGTAATTTAACAACACAATAATTCACTAACAATATATCTGACAATAGCTATTAAATAGACAAATAAAGAATAACAGAATATAACGAGGTTCGGTCAATTATGCATACATCATCGGACACTACCAAATTATATTTCACTATTCAAAGAAATAATACAAGTGAAATATTACAAAAAAGAGAAAGAATTAGCTTTTAGAAAAGATAGGCAATTTTGGGATGATTAAACCTAAAGGAAGTAGGCTATATTTATAAGAACCTAAATCCTCCAATATCACTTGAATTTCCGATGTGGGATTCCTAAGATTTGCTAAAGTCAACAATTGTGGGTGGGATTTGCCACAATTGTCAACAAATCTCCACCTTGGCAAATTCCACATCTTCAAATCTCTCACAAAACTCAATTTTAGTAGTGTCACCAATGAGCTTCAAAGGGCCCAACTTCAACTTCTAACAATATTGATCAAGTCCAAATAATGTTGCAACTTGACTGTAGTCACTACCTTTGTCAACATATCAGCAAGATTCTCAGTGGTCCTAATCTTCTGGATTGCTACTCCACCTTCTTCCAGAACTTCTCGTACAAAGTGATAACGAACATCGACATGCTTAGTCCTTACGTGGTAAACTTGATTCTTTGCCAAAAGGATAACACTTTTACTATCACAATACACTGTGATGTGCTTCTGTTGAATCCCTAATTCACCAAGCAATTCTTGAAACCAAATTACCTCCTTCACAACCTTTGTAACTGCCATATACTCTGTCTTTGTAGTAGACAAAGAAAATGTTAACTGTAAAGTAGATTTTCAACTAACTGGTACCTTTGCAAGAGTAAACACATAACCAGTAGTTGATTGTCGTTTGTCGAAATCACTAGCATAGTCGGAATCACAATATCCAACTACACATTGACCATCTTGCTTATCCCGCTGAAATGCCAAACCAACATCTACGGTATTCAGAATGTACTGTAGAACCCATTTCACAGCTTGCCAATGCTCCTTTCCAGGATCATGCATATACCTGCTCACAACCCCAACTGCCTATGAAATATCGGGTCTTGTACACACCATAGCATACATTAAGCTACCAACAGCATTTGCATATGGTACTTTTGTCATGTATTCCTGTTCTGCTTCATTCTTTGGAGATAAAGATGCACTGAGCTTGAAATGAAGAGCAAAAGGAGTACTAATAGGTTTTGACTTTCATTCATGCCAAAATGCTTTAGCACTTTTCTCAGATACTGTTTCTGAGTCAAACAAATTCTTTTTAATTCTCTATCTCTACTTATCTCCATGCCGATAATCTTCTTGGCTTCACCTAGATCCTTCATTTCAAACTCCCTGTTCAACTAATTCTTTAACTTCTCAATATCTATTCGACTCTTGGAAGCTATCAACATATCATCAACATAAAGAAGAAGATATATGTAGGATCCGTCTTGTAGCTTATGCAAATACACACAATGATCATATTTGCTTCTTGTGTACTTCTATCCCATCATAAACTTGTCAAATCATTTGTACCACTGCCTTGAAGATTATTTCAATCCGTACAACGATTTTTCAAGCTTACACATCATATTCTCTGTACCAGCAACTTTGAATCCTTCGAGCTGAACCATATTGATTTCCTCCTCCAAGTCTCCATGTAAAAATGTAGTTTTTACATCTAACTGAACTAGTTCCATATCCAATTGTGCTACCAAAGCCAACAAAATTTGAATGGAGGAATGTTTTACAACTGTAGAGAAAACTTCATTATAATCAATTCCCTTCGTTTGAGCATAGCCTTTAGCTACCAACCTTGCTTTATAGCAAATATCATCCTTATCAGGAAATCCATCTTTCTTTGCATATACCTATCTGCACCCAATTGCCTTCTTTCCCTTCGAGAGACTAGCTAGCTTTCATGTTTGATTCTTATGAAGGGACTGCATTTCATCATTCATGGCTTTCCTCCACTTTTCTACTTCTGAACTTTTGACTGCTTCATTATAAGTGGTAGGAATGTCATCTGTTGCAATTTGGAATGCGTAAGCCACCATATCAACATAGCGAGTAGGCTTTTTGATTGTCCTTTTTGGCTTACTTAATGCAATTGATTCATGTTGTTGTACAGGTTCTTGGGTTGGAACCTCTTCTTCATCTGACTCCTCATCTACTAGAGGAGTTTCTGCATCTGCTTCATCATTTGCTGGGCTAACAATTTTTCTTTCAAACTCTACCTATTTTGGAGTACCATCTGTTTGCTCAGTTGTCACCTTTCACAACATGGTAGATTCATCAAAGGTAACATTATTGCTGAAGATTATTTTCTTTGACTCTGGGCACCAAAGTCGATATACTTTCGTACCAGAGGTGATTTCCATAAAAATTGCTTTATTTGCACGTAGATCTAACTTCGATTCCTTAACATGGTAATATGAAGTAAAACCAAATACATGTAAGAAATCATAATCTGTAGCAAGTTTTCCAAATTAATCATTTCTCCAATGGTGTTTTACCATTAATAGCACTAGATGGTAGGCAATTAACGAGATGAAAAATATATGTAATAGCTTCAACCTAAAATTCTCTGTCTAACCCAACATTGGATAACATACACCGAACTTTCTCCAATAATATCCAGTTCATGCGTTTTTCCATCCCATTCTATTATGGTGTATCCCTGACTGTGAAGTGTCTGACAATGCATACAGCTTCACACACCTTCATAAATGGATCACTCCTATATTCCCCGTCATTATCTATACGAAGACGCTTGATCCTTTGGTCTGTCTGAGTTTCCACCATCTTTTCCATTTGAGAAAAACTCCGAGCACTTCATCCTTAGTCTTCATAGTATACACCCAAACTCTTCGGGGAAAATCATCAACAAAGGTCACATAGTAATGTTTTCCTCCCAAAGAAGTCATCTTGAAAGGTCCCCAAACATCAGAATGAACAAAATCCAAAATACCCTTGGTATCGTGGATTGCTGTTTCAAATTTCACCCTTGTCTTTTTTCTTTTAGCATAATGCTCGCAAAAATCCAATTTGCAAGTCTGTACACCTTCAACAATCCTTGTTTCATCAGGAAACTCAAGAATTTTTTACCTGCATGCCCCAAGCGCATATGCCATAACCTGGTTGCTTTTAACTCCTTCTCATCACTAGAAGCCACTACTGCTGCACCAATAACAGTAATACCTTGATAGTGGTACAATCTGTTATTCTTCCGAATTTCCTTTAACACCACAAGTATACCAAATATTATCTTCATCACTCCATATTCTGCTTCCACCTTGAGACCCTTTTCTTCTAGAGCTCCTATAGAGATAAGATTCTTTGACAAACTGGGCACATAACGAACATCTCTTAAGATTCTAATTGATCCATCATGATTTTTCAAACGAATGGAACCAATCTCATGTGTGGTGAGAGGAACATCATTTGTTGTATAAACAACTCCATCTTCTAGTTCTTTAAATTCAAAGAACCAATCCCGGTTGGGACACATATGATGACTCCAGCCTGAATTAATCAACCATACATTAGAAGAGCTAGTTGATGGTGTAACAGCAATTGAATAATCTGAGTCTTCATCATTATACTTAGCTACATTTGAATCTGCAATAGCCTTTTCCTTGTCAGGTTTGCCTTTATTCTTCAGCTTAGGACAATCCTTCTTCCAATGCCTTTTTTTTCGACAAAAGGCACATTCATCTTTGCCCAATTTGGGCTTCAACTTTGATCTTCCTTTCTTTCCTTTAGTCTGACTTTGCGAACGACCTCTCACTACTAGAGCTTCTGTAGCTCCACTTGTTCTTTCTTTCTTGTCCTTCTTTCTCAATTCATAACTGTACAAGGCGGCACAAACTTCACTGAGAGACACAACAGCCTTCTCATGAAGTAGAGTCGTTTCAAGAAACTTAAACTCATCAGGAAGGGATCCCAACAACATCAAAGTCAGATCCTCATATTCAAATGTCACATCCATATTTAATAAATCAATAACTAACTGATTAAACTGGTGATGTGATCATTTATTGTAGTACCCGGAACATAATAGAAGCTAAACAATCTTTTCTTCATGTGGAGCTTATTTTGACTGTTTTTCTTCAAAAATTTCTCCTCCGGTGCCTTCATCAATTTACTTGTAGAAGTTTCTTTCGAGAAAGCATACTTTTGCTCTCTAGAAAGGCACGAACGAATTGTACCACACGCCAAACGATTAAAAGTCTTCCATTCTTTCTCATCAACATCTTCTGGTTTCTTTTCTTCAAAGGCAATATCTAGACCTTGCTGGAAGAGAGCGTCTAGAACCTCACTTTGCCACATGTCAAAATGACCCGTACCATAAAAAATTTCTACCACCACTCTTGCATTTGCCATCTCATTTCTCGCCAAAAAGGACGAGAAAGAAGAAGTCAATGTGGATGAATTTGTCATTTCTACTATAATTACTATTCAATAGCTGTCATTTTGGAATGGCAATAGCCCAAGGAAATTTTTTTTTCTGATGTGGAAGATCAGACTACGCTGCAACCACAGAGTATACTAAGACAGAACATTGGCTCTGATACCAATTATTGCGAAAATTCGGGTTAATTTCCACTGATAATAGCAAATTCACCAAGAGCACTATTGCACAGGTGAATAAAGCGTAAATAATTGTACTAAAAATCACACACGGTAAAATTTCCAGGAAAGACTAGAGGGGTCACAAACGGTCCCACTTAAAATTCAATCTCCTTAGACAGAATTTTCCTAAGTAATTTAACAGCACAATAATTCACTAACAATATACCCGACAATAGCTATTAAATAGATAAATAAAGAATATCAAAATTTAACGAGGTTCGGCCAATTATGCCTACGTCCTCGGATACTACCAAATTATATTTCACTATTTCAAAGAAATAATACAAGTGAAATATTACAAAAGAGACAAAAGAATTAGCCTTTAGGAAAGATAGGCAATTTGGGGATGATTAAACCTAAAGAAAGTGGGCTATATTTATAAGAACATAAATCCTTCAATATCACTTGAATTTCCCATGTGGAATTTCTAAGATTTGCTAAAGTCAACAATTATGGGTGGGATTTGCCACAATTGTCAACATGCTAAACATTAGACTAATTTTTGAGGGTGAGTAAAATAACTATGTTACTAATATAATGCATATATCAAGTCCGCTCTAGTGCTAGTCAACACGTTTAATTAAATGTGCAGAAAATTTTGCATTTGATTCATTTTAGTGACAACGATTGCATAATTTTTTTTTTCTTTGTTAAGGTGGATGGCTGTAATATTCAAAGTCATTTCCAAAAATAGCACCATCACCCACGAAATGGAAATTTCAAAAGAAAAATAGACAAAAGCATTTTGAGAAAAAAAAAATGCTTAAGTTATTGACTATTTCATTGATTTGTTTTTAATGCTAAGTTTTTTTTTTTCGTCATTGGTTTGGAGAAAAAACAATTGACTGGTAGACACCATGTAAAAATCAACTATGGTAATATGATATTCTTTTGTTATATAGAAAAAAAAAGATGGAAAACAATACATTAAAACAACAAAAGAAAAAAAAAAGTTCCAAATTAAGTCAGGCCTAAAACTATAGCCCGTAATTTTTTTTTTAATTCAACTTTGACTCTTATTTCATTAGTTTATTTATTTTTTAACTGGACATGACTGAACTTCTACCGTTCACCCATATTCACAAAGAAAAATCTTGTTTATAACACCCAAGTACAGACCAATATGTGTTAATTGTGAAATCGTTTGTTTTACCATTCAAAATGAAGATATTATGATTAAGAGATAGGTTATTTATAGTGCTTATGATAACTTTAGACTGGAAATTAATTAAATATAGTCAAAGTTTAATTATAAAATTTGAAAATTTTCATAAGTTTGAGCGAATTCTTACATTTGGGACTAAAAACTTCGGGCAAGTTAAAATTCTTGCATTTTATTATCTTAAATCATGTTAAGTTGTGTTGTTCTTGTGTTTTATTGAATTATTGTTGATTGTTGTGGTTTTTAACGAAGAGAAAGAAGATGGGGTGAGAAGGAAGGAGATGATAGAGTGATGGCAGCCAACGACTTACTGATTCCATTGATAGTAATAATTATATACAAGAAGTGGTTGGCTATAGATGTGCCATTGGGATTACACGGGATTACAAGAATAAGTGCTGTTGTGATTACACGGGATTACAAGAATACAAAATTTAAATTTTAAATGCTAGTTATTCCCTTATCATCCTCCCTGAAGTTGAGGGGGAGGTGACCAAACCATCAACTTGCCTTTCAAGAATTCAAAACGCTGGCGTGGTAATGATTTAGTAAGCAAATAAGCCAATTGGTCATGTGTAGAAATATAGCACACGTCAAGAGCTTTGGAGAGTACTTTATCTCGAACATAATGAAAATCAATCTCTAAGTGCTTGGATCTTGAATGAAAAACTGGAGATGAAGTAAGATATGTGGCACAAAGATTATCACACCAAAGTTTTGGAGGTTGGAGGATGGGACAACCTATTTCTCGTAGTAGAGAACACAACCAATGTAGCTCATTGACAGTGGCAGCAATAGCACGATATTCGGCTTCAGTTGATGAACGAGAAACCGTCCATTGCTTTCTTGAACCCCAACAAATAAGATTATTTCCAAGAAATAGAGAATAACCAGTAACAGATTTTCTATCATCCAAATCACTGGCCCAATCTGAATCACAATAGGCGGAGATAAGAGAGGAGGCAGAGCGGGTAATGAATAAACCTTGATGATAGCTAGGTGCCACGTAGATAACGCAATATACGTTTGACAGCAATCCAATGTTGTTGCTTGGGTGAGTGCATAAATTGGGCCACTTTGTTAACAGCGAAACAAATATCAGGTCTCGTGAATTGAAGATATTGGAGACCACCCACTATGCTTCGGTACAGGGTGGGATCATCAAAGGAGTAGTCCCCTGTATGCATGAGTGTAGTAGAGGAGCTGAATGGAGTGGAAATGGCATGACAGTTCTGCATATTGGCTCGCTTTAGAAGGTCTGAGATGTATTTGGATTGATTGAGTAATACACCATTAGAGAACCAATGAGCTTCAATACCCAAGAAATAATGAAGTTTACCCAGATCTTTGAGAGCAAATTTCCGCTATAGAGCAGCAATAATATGTTGAATAAACAAAGGATTGCTACCCATTAACAAAAGATCATCAACATATATGAGACAATGTCAATGTATATGCAGTACCATCCATATACATTACAAAAGGTTTGTTGCAAGATTTACGGGGTAATTCAAAATTCATGGGACAAAATAATTGTACAGCTGGTTGGACCTTCTTTAATTATTCCATTTGACTTGTAATCATTTCCTTTCTTTATTCTTTAATTATTCCATTTGACTTGTAATCATTTCTTTTGATTATTTTCCTTCTTTTAACTTCATTGTATAGACAAGAGTCGGACACAAGAAACATAGAGAAACATTGTAGTGTTGGGCGGCAAAACATTGTTTCAATAGATCTTGTTTATTTTTTCATGGTATCAGAGCCAAAACTCTGAGATCATTTCATCTTGTATCTGGTTCATTGTCTAACTCTGAGATCTTAGTATTTTGCTCTTGGTTTTCTTACGGTCTATTCTGTCTTCTTGGATCTGATTTCTTAGGTATTATTTCTGGTTGCATCATGTCTTTGGAACGATCTGAACATTTTCTTGTTCGATTTAATGGCAAGAACTATTCTGCCTGGGCATTCCAATTTCAGATCTTTGTCAAGGGAAAGGATTTATGGGGTCATATTGATGGGACAGATTCTGCACCTGACAGTAAGGAGGAGAAAGAGAAATATGTAAAATGGGAAGTGAAGGATGCTCAGATTATGTCTTGGATACTTGGAAGTATAGAACCCTCTATACTTCTCAATCTCAAGCCTTATAAGACATCTCAAGAAATGTGGGGTTACTTAAAGAAAATTTACAACCAAAGCAACACAGCAAGAAAGTTTCAATTGGAACTCGAGTTGAGTCAATTCAGTCAAGGAAATATGTCAATCCAAGAGTTTTATTCTTCCTTTGAGAATCTTTGGGCTGAGTACACCGATATTGTATATGCCAGTGTACCTCCTGAAGGACTTATTGCTGTCCAAAGCGTGTATGAAACGAGCAAGCGTGATCAGTTTTTAATGAAGTTAAGGGGGGAGTTTGAAGCAATCAGGTCCAACCTGATGAACAGAGATCCAGTACCTTTCTTGAATATTTGTGTAGGAGAGCTTCTCAGGGAAGAACAAAGGCTCATTACACAGAATTTTATGGAGCAGCAAGCTCAAAATTCTGTTCCTATTGCCTACGCTACTCAAGGGAAGTCTAGAGGAGGCAGAGATATGACTAATGTTCAGTGTTATAGTTGCAAAAGATTTGGGCACATTGCCACTAATTGCACTAAGAAATTCTGCAATTATTGTAAGAAACCAGGGCATCTCATCAAAGATTGTTCCATTCGGCCTCCAAAGAAATCTGAAAATGCCTACAATGTCTCGGTTGGTTCCTCAAATGTCCCTAGTTCTGGTCAGTCTTCGATTACTCCTGAAATGGTCCAGCAAATGATAGTTTCTGCTTTTTCTGCTTTAGGCATTTCAGGTAACAAAAATTCTAACTCTAAGCCTTGGTATTTTGATTCCGGTGCTTCCAATCACATGACCAATACTGCTGTACCTTTAAATAATGTTCAAAAATATAAAGGAGATCTTCATATTCATACTGCCGATGGAAATTCATTACCTATAACAGCCGTTGGTGATATTTCAGCCTCTTTGAATACTGTTTTTGTGTCTCCTAAATTGTCCACTAATCTTATATCTGTTGGCCAATTAGTTGACAACAATTGTACTGTTAAATTTTCAAATTCTGGTTGTCTTGTGCAGGATCAAGTGTCCGGGAAGATGATCGCGAAGGGGCCTAAAGTGGGACGTCTTTTTCCTTTGTTTCTATCTTCCTCTCCAATGTCAAATTATGTTGCTTGTAATGCTGTTCAATGTGATAATCAAGTGTGGCATAGACGTTTAGGACATCCTAATTCTCATGTACTTCGTGTTTTGCTTAACTCTGGTTTACTTGGAAATAAAAATTCAACTTCTTCTTATAAGGATATTGCTGATTGTGCATCTTGCAAACTTGGTAAAAGCAAAACTCTTCCTTTTCCTTTGCATAAAACCCGCACCACCAAACCTTTTGAACTTGTACATACTGATGTATGGGGTATTGCACCTGTAATTTCTCATCAACATTACAAATACTTTGTTACATTTATCGATGATTTCACTCGCTTTACTTGGGTGTACTCTCTTCGGTCTAAAAGTGAGGTTTTCTCTGTGTTCAAAGTCTTTCTTGCTTTAGTTGAGACACAATTTTCTGCCAAAATCAAAATATTGCAATCTGATTCAGGTGGTGAATATATGTCAAATGAATTCCAATTTTTTCTTCAAAGTCATGGGATTATATCACAGCGTTCTTGTCCTTTCACTCCACAACAAAACGGTGTGGCTGAAAGAAAGAATCGTCATCTTCTTGATGTTGTTCGAACCCTTCTAATTGAATCCTCTGTTCCTTCTAAATTTTGGTGTGAAGCTTTGTCTACTGCTGTTTATTTGATTAATAGATTACCATCTCCCACCTTGAACAATGATTCTCCTTACTTTCGATTGTTTGGGCATGCACCAGATTATTCCAATCTTCATATTTTTGGATGTGTTTGTTTTGTTCACCTTCCTGCACATGAGAGAAATAAACTTACTGCTCAATCTGTCAAGTGTGCTTTCTTAGGTTATGCTGGTAATCAAAAAGGATTTCTTTGCTATGATTCTCATGCTCAACGTACTCGTGTCTCTAGGAATGTAATTTTTTTTGAACATCAGCCCTATTTTAGCTTCCAAAAGACTTCCGAATTCCCTTCTCTATCTGTGCTACCACATTTTCCTGAGTCGCCAACCTCTGTACAACGATTTAACCCTGATCATGTTTATCATAGACGTACTCCTGCGTTTGATTCTTCTACAGGTCTCACTGAGGCTCCTCCAACTCTTCCTGTGGCATCTGATTCTGTTCTACCTGTTTCCAATGATCCACCTCCTCTTCGTCGAAGCTCTAGAACTCACAAACCCCCTGACTGGTATGGCTTTTCAGCCCATGTGGCTATGTCTACTACTTTGTCTTCTATTTCTTTTCCCACTTGTTATAAACAGGCTATGAAACTTGAGTGTTGGCGCCAAGCCATGGAGGCTGAATTTCAGGCACTTGAGGAAAATCATACTTGGGACATTGTTTCTTGCCCTCCAAATGTTAAACCAATTGGTAGTAAGTGGGTCTATACTGTGAAACTCAAGTCTGATGGCTCTTTGGATAGATACAAAGCTCGATTGGTTGCTCTTGGCAATAAACAAGAATATGGCCTTGACTATGACGAAACATACGCACCAGTTGCTAAGATGACTATGGTGAGAACCATTCTTGCTATTGCATCCTCTCAATCTTGGCCTTTACATCAGATGGATGTCAAAAATGCCTTCTTGCATGGGGACCTTAAGGAAGCGATTTACATGAAACTTCCACCTGGTATGTCCTTGACTACTTCTAATGAAGTTTGCAAGCTCAGACGCTCTTTGTATGGGTTGAAGCAGGCCCCCCGAGCCTGGTTTGAGAAGTTTCGCAACACTCTTCTTAGCCTCTCTTTTACGCAAAGTCAATATGATTCGTCTCTCTTCCTTCATAAGACACCCACTGGTATGGTCTTTCTCTTAGTCTATGTTGATGATATTATCATTACTGGTAATGACAAGGGGCTGATCACTAAGCTTCAAAATAAGTTGCATAGTACATTTCAAATGAAAGATCTTGGGCATCTCACCTATTTTTTGGGGCTGGAAGTTCATACTCGCGCTCATGGTTTGTTTTTAAATCAGCACAAATATATCCAAGATCTTATTGAACTTGCTGGCTTAAAGGAGGCTACTGCTGTTGATACGCCAATGGAAGTGAATGTAAAATACCGAAAAGATGAGGGCGCGCTTTTGCCTGATCCTTTTTTATATAGACAACTTGTGGGAAGTCTTATCTACCTAACAATTACAAGGCCTGATATCTCATATGCTGTCCATATAGTTAGCAGATTTATGCAATCGCCTCGACATCTTCATCTTGCTGCAGTTCGTCGCATTATTCGATACTTAATTGGGACACCTACTCTTGGGTTGTTTTTTCCTAGACAATCTGCTCTTCATTTGACAGCATATAGTGATGCCGATTGGGTTGGATGCCCAGATACTTGGAAGTCTACAACAGGCTGGTGCATTTTTCTTGGAGATGCCTTGATTTCTTGGAAGTGTAAGAAACAGGACTGTGTCTCTAAATCTTCCACGGAGGCTGAATATAGAGCCATGTCAGCAGCTTGCTCTGAAGTTGTTTGGTTACGTGGTCTTCTTTCTGAACTTGAATTTCCTCAAACTGATCCAACTCCACTTCATGGTGATAACACTAGTGCCATTCAAATAGCTGCAAATCCCGTCTATCATGAACGCACAAAGCACATAGAGGTGGACTGTCATTACATTAGGGAGATTTTTACTCGTGGTGTTATCACTCTTCCTCATCTTACTACTGATCTTCAAATTGCTGATGTTTTTACCAAAGCTTTGACACGCCAAAGACACAAATTTCTTAGTAGCAAATTGCTGCTGGTCGACTTACCCGCATCAATTTGAAGGGGGATGTCAATGTATATGCAGTACCATCCATATACATTACAAAAGGTTTGTTGCAAGATTTACGGGGTAATTCAAAATTCATGGGACAAAATAATTGTACAGCTGGTTGGACCTTCTTTAATTATTCCATTTGACTTGTAATCATTTCCTTTCTTTATTCTTTAATTATTCCATTTGACTTGTAATCATTTCTTTTGATTATTTTCCTTCTTTTAACTTCATTGTATAGACAAGAGTCGGACACAAGAAACATAGAGAAACATTGTAGTGTTGGGCGGCAAAACATTGTTTCAATAGATCTTATTTATTTTTTCAGACAAAAAAACACGAACACCATTGTTTGAAAAATAAAATAGTGATGAGAACACCATTGTTTGAAAAATAAAATAGCGTTGAGTCGGTTTGAGATCCTTTGAAACCAAGAGTAAGTAAAGCATCAGTGAGACATTTGTACCATTGTCTTGGTGCTTGCTTGAGGCTATACAATGATTTATGAAGCTTGCAAACATGTTGGGGATGGGTTTGATCCACAAAACCTTGAGGTTGTTCCATAAAGACATCTTCCTCTAATTGACCATGGAGAAAAGCATTAGAAACATCTAGTTGCCGAATACTCCACCCATTTGAGATTGCTATTGATAAACATAAGCGAACAGTAGTTGGCTTTACAACAGGACTGTAAGTATGATGAAAATCAATACCAGGGCGCTGATGAAATCCCTTTGCAACCAAACGAGCTTTATACCTTGAAATTGAGCCATTCGGGTTTCGTTTAATGCGAAAAACCCATTTGCAACCGATGATATTTTGTTGGTGATGATAGGGAACCAAAGACCAAGTCTTATTCCTTTGTAAAGCATCAAATTCATCTTGCATTGCTAGTCTCCAATGTTCATTACTATTGGCAGCTTTAAAGGAAGTGGGTTCAGTTTGATCATCAATGGTAGCAAGAAAGGATTTTGGTTTGAGAGAATTTGTTTGAGATCGAGTTACCATGGGATGGGTCTTATTTGGGGCAGATGGGACAGAATTGGATTGATTCCTATAATTTGTTAAATCAACAACAAGAGATGAATTTGGGGCATTGGAGATGAATGAATTATGGGAAGGATCAGGTGGGAGAGGGCTTGTAGTAATAAGAGGGGTTTGAGAACTGGGTGATTGGGTAACTTTTTTTTTTTTTGATAAGCTGAAGAATTTATTTAAAAAGCAAACTGGAGGCGGAGACCAATCAGCCCCAGCAACAAGCAACAAAAAACAAAGCCAGCTGCAAAACAGAACAGGGCTTGCTACAACTCCCTACACAAGCCAATTCTTTGAAACAACTAAAATACTGGGAAAAACCTCTCATCATGAACTCTCTCAACAACTACCCTCCCCCTCCTGATGAAGGCGGTTCAAGGAATGCTACCCGCTTCAAGGTCGAGCATGCAAGAACTGCACCTTGTACCTACAATCTATTTGTGAACAATCTCCCTCCCGGGTGGCCTTCAGTCGGTATAAGGAAGATGCTCTCTTGGTATGGGGCGGTTCTCAGGGTGTTCATCCCCAAAAAACTCAGCGCTAGAGGTACTAAGTTTGGATTCGTAAGCATATCCACTACGAGAAATATCAACTCGATTATCAAAAAACTCGATGGTGCCTGGATTGGAAACTTCAAGATTCACGTCAACATAGCTCGTAATGATAGTCCAGCAGTGAGTAAGCCGAGGAAGGATGGATGTAAGGTGAAAATAATCAAGAGTCCCAGCCGGAGAGATGACAGGTCCTACGCAAAGGTGGTGGAGTTAGGTCTATCTAGCAAGGATGGTACTCGAAAAAACACTTACAACAACAATGAGGCAGGGGCTGTTAACTTTCATTACAATGTAGCTGAGGAAGACAGAAGGTGGCTGGACCGTAGTTCAGTAGGGTGGCTACACAATGTACAGTCTGTCATCAGCTTGCAGGAAGCCATGACCTCCCAAGGTGTCTATGCATGTGAATGTAGACCAATGGGGGGCAATCTTGTCCTCCTCACCTTCCCTTCAGTTGAAGAAAGAAATGGTTTCTTGGAATCAGGCCGACATTGGTTAAGTGAATGGTTCGAATGTGTTGAACCTTGGGATCCCAAGTTCGTCTGTAAGAAGAGATACACCTGGGTTAGGGTTGAGGGTTTCCCGCTCCATGCCTGGAACCCAGCATTTTTCTCTACTATCGCTGCAATATTCGGGGACTTCATCTCCTTAGATAATAATACTAGGGCGAAGAATTGTCTGGATGTAGCCAGAATTTTGTTAGCGACCTCCTCATCCTCTTCCATTAATGAAACAGTGAAGGTTAGAATTGATGATGTAATATATCCCTTCAAAATTCTGGAAGAACCCTCCAGTTTCTGTCCTGATATCTTCCACAAAAATCTATACAAAACTGGAAAGGAAACCACCGTCAATATCAGCAGTGGGCAACGAGTTGCGGAGGTGGACGGCAGCCCCTCCCCCCTCGGAAAGCCTCCAGTCCGTTCCCAGACACAACATCCCTTCTGCAGGCTTGTCGACAAAATCTCATCTTTCTATGTCAACATTCTCTTCCCAAGATCCCACGCCAGACACAGCCAGTACTGGCAGAAGTAAAAGTGCGGGCACGCCTCCTTGTAGTCCAAGCCACAAGCATGTAGTTGATAATACTACTTGGGCTGAAGATATTGGGCCGAACAAAACTCCAAGTAGACACCCCGATCCATTAAGCTGCTCACCTGACTGTTCTGGCCTAAAAGTCTCTAATCTGAATGGCCTGGATTTGGTCCTTTTCTCAGCCCCAATCCTTCAACGTGAAAACATTTGTACCTCAGGCCCAAAGGTACGCCTCACTAAAACTGGATTTGCTGGTATAGCCCAATTCGAGAGAAAACGGAGAAAAACCAAGAAGATCAGGTCCCTCTACAATTCTGACCCAGCCCAATCATCTCCCCATCTCACTAACCTGAAAAAGAAAGGTGGCGGGAACGGGCGGGGGACGACAGCTCCATCAGCGTGTTCTTCAGGCTCTGAAAATTTCTCTGAGGATCTAGATGGCGACTCCATCACAGATGGCTGCATCAGTAATGTCAATCATCGGCTAAGTTATGAAGATGAAGCCGAATCCAGCTCTCCCACAAGCGAAGTCATCAAGACTCTCGAAGTTGCTGACCAGCTGGGAATTATCCACCCGCTAAATAGGGAAGCATTCCTAGAGCAGCTGCTGGAAACAGAGCTAAAGGAGAGGGAAGATTGGCGGGAGTCTAAATAGATAGATAATTTCACTCTCCTACAGTTCCAATTTCCTTGGTTGTATCGTTCTAACCTTACTCTGTTTTCATGAAATTTTTTTGCTGGAATTTGAGAGGCCTCAGGTCTCACATTAAAAAGAAGGAGGTCGCTTCTTTTATTGTTAAAAATAATATTGACCTTGTCATTCTCCTTGAGACAAAGCTGCAGGGGATTTCCGACGTTGATATTAAATGCATGTGGGGCAACATGAAAGTGGATTGGATTGAGCTGAAGGCAATGGGCAATAGCGGAGGTATTCTTATCTCTTGGTGCCATGATTTCTTCCTTAAAGTCTCTCACCAAGTAGGACCGGGTTGGATTGCTATCGAAGGAAGGCTATTGAGTCTGGATATAGTCTGCAGAATAGTGGCAGTGTATGCCCCAATATCAGTCCAGGAGCAGGAGTCGTTATGGACACAGTTGGAGCAACTTACTCGGGGAAATATTCCCGTGCTGATAGGAGGGGACTTCAATGCTACACTACAACCCCAAGATAGATGGAGGAGTAGCTCAAATGCCAAAGACAAAAACTTCCTTCACTTCACGTTCAGAACAGGTCTAATCGATCTTCCACTCATTGGCAGGAGGTTTACTTGGGGCAACTCAATCAGTAAAAGCAGAATTGACAGGTTCTTGATTAATAAAGATTGGTTGCTTAGTTTTCATAATACAGTTCAGTCAGCCTTCCCCAGACATCTTTCTGACCATTCCCCAATCCTTCTTTGTTGTGGTGATGACAACTGGGGCCCAAGACCTTTTAGATTTATAAACGCCTGGTTGGAAGATCGAGATTTCTT
Organism: Excoecaria agallocha; assembly: GCA_037975025.1. NCBI lineage: Eukaryota > Viridiplantae > Streptophyta > Magnoliopsida > Malpighiales > Euphorbiaceae > Excoecaria > Excoecaria agallocha. The sequence goes on along the minus strand of JBBPFJ010000372.1, from coordinate 90,469 downwards.
AGATAATGTCAACAGCTGGTGGCTAAATAACAACAGCATCAGTGCTGCTAACATTAACGTCAAGCTCAAACTGCTGAGAAAGCACATTGCGGGATGGAATTCCAACTCCTTTGGCAACGTTGACAGTGCAATCTCCTCTTTGAGAAAGGATATTGATGATATCGACTGTGCTCTTGAAGGTGAAGCCGTGAAGGAAGAAGTAAAAGATGACTTGAACAGCAAGAGATCATCTCTTGTTAATTCTTTGTGGCTCAAATTAGCAGCTAAGGAATCCTTGTGGAGACAAAAATCAAGGATTAAATGGCTTAAAGAGGGAGACAACAACACAAGATTTTTCCATTTATCTGCTGCAATCAGAGGTAACCGCAACAAAATCTATAGATTGGCCACAAATAATGGTATGATTGCGGATCCTTCTTTGATAAAGGAGGAAATATTGGGGTTTCATAAAAATTTGTACAGTGAGTCGTACCCGAGAAGGCCTTTTTTTACAGGCTCACCTTTTAAGAAGCTTTCATCACAGTCGATCACCTTACTAGAAACCCCTTTCTCCAGTGACGAAGTGAAAGCAGCGGTTTGGTCGTGCGACAGTTCAAAAGCACCAGGCCCAGACGGGTTCAATTTTGCCTTCATCAAAGCGGCTTGGGATATCATCGGGCAAGAGGTATTCCTAATGATTGAAAAATTCTTTAACAGCGGATATTTGCCATCAGGTATGTCCTCCTCCTTCATAACTCTTATTCCTAAAGCAGCGGGGGTTTTATGGTTGAAGGATTTTCGTCCAATCAGTCTCATCAATAGCATGTACAAAATAATTGCAAAACTCCTGGCAAATAGACTGAAAAAGGTAGTGGGAGAAGTGATCTCGCCTGAACAATGTGCCTTTATCAAGGGAAGACAAATCCTGGATGGTGTGCTAGTGGCAAATGAAATTATTCATTCGTTGAAAGTCTCCAAGAAACGGGGGGTACTCTTCAAAGTGGATTTTCATAAAGCTTTTGACTCGGTGAACTGGTTATATCTAGATGCGGTCTTGGAGAATATGAACTTTGGATCCAGGTGGAGGGGTTGGATTAAAAATTGCATCTCCTCGGCTAGAGTCTCGGTACTGGTTAATGGTTCTCCCACCCCAGAGTTCAGTCTATCTCGAGGCCTCAGACAAGGGGACCCCTTATCCCCCTTTCTTTTCACCATTGCTGCAGAAGGGTTATCGGTGCTCATCAAGAAGGCTATGGAGGAGAATATTCTAGCAGGTATCAATGCCCTTCCTAGAAATTCTTCTGAGCTGGTGGTATCCCACATTCAATATGCGGATGACACCATCATTTTCCTGGAACCGTGTATTGCCAACTTTATTCAAATGAAAAGGACTCTCAAGATCTTCGCGTGTATGTCTGGTTTATCGATTAATTTCCACAAAAGCTCATTGATTGGTATCAATGTTAGGGATGACTGGGTGTCCCATTGTGCGGAGATTATTAGGTGCAAATCCAAGAATCTGCCTTGTACCTACTTAGGCCTTCCTCTGGGTGCTAACCCTAGGAGAAGATCCACCTGGGCACCGGTTATCAAAAAGTTCAAGGATAAGCTAGCGGGGTGGAAAGGAAAACACCTATCCTATGCTGGTAGGATCACTTTGATTAAAGCCTCTCTGATGAGTCTGCCTATTTTTTATATGTCCCTCTTCAGGATGCCGGCGGCTATTTTAAAATCTCTAAATGCCATCATGCGTAATTTCTTCTGGTGTGGGTCGGATAAAAAGAAAGCTTTCTGCAAAGTGAATTGGGGTTCCCTGGTATTGCCAAAAAATCTTGGAGGATTGGGAGTCGGGTCCATTGCAATAAGGAATCAAAGCCTACTTTTTAAATGGTACTGGAGACTTGACCCTCTCAACAGTTCACTGTGGCAAAATCTTATCTTCTCCAAATACAACATCAAGAGAAGTCTCATTCCGGAAACCATCTCAAATCCTAATGCCTCTATTATTTGGAAGGATATTGATCAAAACAGATCCTCCTCCCTTTTTGAGAATTGCATTGCTATGGATGTGGGCAGGGGTAATCTTTGCTCGTTTTGGCATGATATCTGGATAGCGGAGGTTCCTCTCAAGGTTAGATATGCTAGACTCTTCAATATCTCACTACTTAAGGAAGCTCGCATTAGTGATTGCGGTTCTTGGTACAGAGGATCTTGGCACTGGAATCTTAGCTGGAGAAGGGAGCTCATGGAATGGGAAAGGACACTGTTGGAGAATCTTCTGACCACTCTCAACAATTTCTCATTCTCTTTTGATCAACCTGACAGAAAGATTTGGATCCACCACCCGCTTGGAAACTTTTCAGTAAAATCAGCAAGCTCTTGGCTTATTGGCAACTCTTCGACGGGGATGGATAGGCTGAAGATTTTCTCCTTCATTATGTGGAAACATCTCGCCCCTCCCAAAGTAGAGATCTTTCTATGGTTAAGCTTGTTAGGAAGAGTCAGCACAAAAGCATTCCTGGTTCAGAGAGGTATCTTAACAGCTGATTGTGCAAAATGTCCCTTGTGTTTGGAAGAGGTTGAAACGCTGGATCATCTCATTCTGGGTTGCCACTACTCCTCCAGCCTATGGTATCGTATCATCAGATGGTGGGGTTATGAGTTTTGCCTCCCTGCAGACTTCCATTCGCTCGTTCTTCAATGGCAAGGGCTGGTCCGTGGTTCTATCCAGTTTAAAATCTGGAATATTATCTTCTTGGCTTGCTTGTGGACAATCTGGTTGGAAAGAAATGCAGTCGTCTTCAATAACAAAAGTTGGAACTCAGACCGTATCTTTCATTTATGCCTGGCTCGCTCTTCCTTCTGGTCAAAAGCTCACAAAGATCTTAATCTCCTTTCGGGCCAAAATATTATCCTTGCATCCGACAGTCTTAAGCAAATGCATGGAAAAAAGAAGATAAGGCCTAAAATATTATGGTCCCCTCCGACGGCTGGAGTAGTTAAATGGAATACAGACGGATCATCTTTCGGGAATCCAGGACCTGCTGGGATCGGAGGAGTGTTACGGAATGATTCTGGTGTGGTACTTTGTATCTTCTCCTGTAACATTGGTGTCGCAGATTCCCTCTCTGCAGAACTGCTAGCGGTGCTTAAAGCGTTACAATTATCCTCAGAGTATCTCTCCCGTCATCACCTAGACGTGGTTTTTGAACTGGATTCACTGACAGTGGTCTCTTGGTTAAATAACAAAGATTCCTTCAGACCTTGGAGAATGGGAGCCTATTTGAACAATATCGGAAATCTACAGGCATCCTTAAATAGAGTGCTCTTCATACATAAAAGGAGAGAAAATAATCATTTTGCAGATCACATGGCAAAGGCAGGGGCAAACCGAGAATCAGACTTCATAGCATGGCTCTCATAATGGGGCCTGCATTTTACATAATTTTCTCTCTGCACGCCTGTTCTTGCTGTTTATTTTGAAGAGGTGCTGTCCTGGTGATTGATTACTAGGGAAGTCTTGGGATCTACAACCTGCTATCCATATTGCCTTGCTGAGGGTCTGCTGGTTTTGTTCTCCTGTTGTCCTTGCTCCTCGCCTCTGTTTCGTTTGAATTAAGCTCTAGTTAATCTAGTAAAGCTGCAGGCTCGGCTGTCAACTAATTGGATATTGCTGCTCTGTTCCTTGGCTCATGCCTGCTCAGTTTTTGCAATCATGGCTCTAGTTCCGCCCTTCATTTGATTTTGTAAGGCTTATTGCTGCTTGATGTTTTGCTATAGGGGGTTACGGCGACTGCAGACTGTTTCTGCTTTCCCTTAAGTTTATACAGCAGGCCTTGGTTTGTTGACTGTATCTAGTGGCTGGTTTAGCTAGTTCGGCTTCCAGCGCTCTTTCTAATAAATTTTTAGCTTATCAAAAAAAAAAAAAAAAAAAAAAAAAAAAAACTCCCTACACAAACTAGAGCAGCCCCGACCCAATTACAGAGCCAAACCAAAACAAAAACCAGCAGCAAGAAGAACCGAAAAACCAAACAACTTTTAAGCAACAGGGACCAAGCTAAAACAGATAAACCAAGGAAGAGAAATGACTGCAGGATTTTGGGTAACTGAAGCAGAATTTGAATTGGACATGGGAGCTGTTGGTAAATTTGATGGAAGAAAAATGACTGCAGGATTTTGTGACTATTTATAGCCATGTACGTTGGCTGCCATCACTCGTACATGGCTATAAATAGCCACATTATACATCAAACTTCGCGGATTGCTCACCTCCAACGTGACTACAATTAACATTCGAATGGTTTATTTCACTCCAAACTTGGCTCATCAATTGCCAACAAGAATTTCTTCCTCCAATTTTCTTCTGTGGAAGACACAATTGATGCCAACGCTCCGTGGCTATGGCCTTGCTAGTCACCTAGATGGTAGTAACCCTGCTCCACTCGAGTACCTCGTTGATAGTACCAAGAATCCCGATTTCAGCCTGTGGGATCACTGGGATCAACAAGTCCTGAGTTGGCTGATTTCTTCAATTTTGAAAGCCTTTTACCTCAGTTTATCAGTGTAGAAATGGCACATGATGCGTGGATCAAATTTCACTCTTTCTATGCTTCCAGATCACACACACAAATTCGAGAATTGCACCATCATTTGCACGGCTTACACAAAGGTAACGATGAAACTATACCTGTGTTTCTTCAACGTGCTAAGTCTTTATATGATCAATTATTGGCTTTGGGATATTCGATTAGAGAATATTTTTTGGTCGAGTCTATATGAGATGGACTAAGTAATGCATATCTTCCTTTTGTCAAGACCCTTGAAGCATGACTTCAACCTATTTATTATGATGATTTGTACGGTTTATTGTTGAGTGATGAAGGGCAATTGGATCATGAGGTTAGTCATAAAGCTGCTATTACTTTAACAAATTTGATGTAAAAATAAAATACTAATGGTACTCACCAAGGTAGAGAGGGTGCGAAGGGCCGAGGCCGTGGTAAGCAGCCCTCCCCCTTTCAAAATCGGATCCCAAATTATCAGAATTAGTCAGTCTCTACCTCTTATGATTTAAATACGGTGGTGTGTCATAATTGCAAGAGTACTGGACATGCTGCCGACAGTGCCTATCTCCAAAATAACAAAATCGATTCAATCCAACTCCTGCATCCAATAATCATATAGCCATAGCTCCGGCAAATCAACCTTAGATTATAGACTCTTGAGCTACTCACCATCTTACTTTTGATATAGGGAACCTGACACTGCATTCAAACTATACTGGTCCAGAAGAACTGGTTCTAGGTATCGAATCTAAACTCCATATTTCTCATACTGGTCAAGCTTCACTTCAGTTAAATAATCAGTCTTTAACAAATTTTATAATTAAACTTTGATTATATTTAATTAATTTACAGTCCAAAGTTATCATAAGCATTATAAATAAGTAAATAACCTATATCTCTTAATCATAATATCTTCATTTTGAATGGTAAAACAAATGATTTCACAATTAACACATATTGTTCTGTACTTAGATGTTATAAACAAATTGAAATAAGTACTGTAATTTACCTTAACTCCGTCAGATGCAGGATTTAATAAAAAAAGAAAAATAACTATGGCATTTATGAAGGTATATATATATATATATATATATATATAGTAATCGAGTGGTGGTTATTTATAAGGATTATTGTAAGTGGTGAATTAAATATAGTTAACGTTTAAGTATGAATTTTAAATTTTTTTTATAAGATCAGGGTATAATTTATATATTAATACGCCAAAATACAAATTGATTTCTTTAGTTAGTAAAAGTTTTTGGGTAAATGAAAAAAGGGTTTACAACAAGGAAATCAACAATTAAATGCCATTAATTTGGTGAATTATAATTTCCTGCACCTATGTTTAACTTTATAATTGCATAGACTTGGAGACAGCAATTGACATCAAATTAAATTTACTTAAAATAACATCAATAGTCTAATTGTTACGTTTGACAATATCAGTAATTATATCAAAAGAATTATCTTATTATTTCTATATTTGATACATTCCTCTACTGATTTTTCTATTAAACTTCAACATATCTAATTTGATCATCGGAATATTTTCGAACCCTTGTTGGTCCTTTTCTTTTCTTGCAGGTATAAAATCCGGATCCATATTTTTTGAAATATTATCAGATAGTATTAATAATGAGTAAATAATTTCTTTTAAATTTGTATCTGATTATATTGTTAGAAAATTTAAATCTTTTTCTCAATAAAATTTTCATTATTTAGTAATTTGTAATTTACAAAGTAAATATTTCTACTCCAACCTTCACGACATAAATTGATTGATTTGAATTGATAAAAATGTATATTTATTGTCCACACAAATTAAAGTGATGATGGGACCGTTGATGCCAAATGATGTGTGGAATTCCATGCAAAAGAAACTTATGAAGGTAAGTTGTTCCCAAGCTTAAATAAACCGATATGAGAGAAACAATTTTAATTATTTTGGTTTAGTTATAAATTGAAAATTGGATCGTTTCAATTATTAGTCATAGGTTTTATTTCCATCAAGAAATGTATTTCATTTGCAAATGAAGGTTTTAATTTAGAAATCTATTTTCAAAAATGCCCTTCAATATTTATTATTGCTTTCATCTTCTCCTTTTATTTTTCTTTTTCTTAATCAAAAGTATGAACATGTAAAAATTAAATTATTCGTTTTGGTTTTTGTTTTGCAATTGAAGTGCAAAAAAATTCTTGCTGGTTGACTTGATAATATATACAGACCCCACTTTTGATAAAGTTGTTTTGTGGAAAATTAATTGAATGCCAAAGAAAAGGTTAGGAGATAGGTGATAAGGGAATAACTAGCATTTAAAATTTAAATTTTGTATTCCTGTAATCCCGTAAATCACAACAGCACAACAACACTTATTCTTGTAATCCCGTGTAATCCCAACAGCACATCTATAGCCAACCACTTCTTGTATATAATTATTACTATCAATGTAATTATTATGTAGTTGGCTGCCATCACTTTATCATGGTATCAGAGCACAAATAGCTTAACAGCTTTTATTATTTTTTCTTTCTTCTTCCACACTATGGCCCTCTCTCCCTCCTCCTCCTCTTCGACCTCATCTACAAATCTACCAAATATTGCCCATCATTTACCAATAAAATTGAACTCTACAAACTACCTACTATGGCAAACACAACTTCTTCCTCTCTTACACAGTTATGATCTTGCAAAACATATAGATGGTTCGGTTTCTCCTCCATCTAAACTCATTGATGATCAGCCTAATCCTCACTGGCAACAATGGTTTCGACAAGATCAGCTAGTTCTTAGTTGGATAATTGGCTCCATGTCTGAAACTTATGTTTCTCAAATTGTTGGATCAGCTACTGCACGTGAAGCATGGCTGAAACTTGAAGCAACCTATGCTTCTGGATCTAAAGCACAGGTACGAAATTTGAAGAATAGCTTATATAAGCTAGAAAAGAAAAATGAGTCTATTATAGAGTATTTTCAACGAGCCAAACGAATTTTTGATCAGTTGGCAGCACTGAAAAATCCTATATCTGCAGACGATCTTGTTCAAGTTATCACTAATGGTCTTGGTTCTACATACAGACCTTTTGTGAGATCTCTTGAAAATAGGACAGATTCGGTTTCTCTTGATGAGTTATATGGCCTTCTACTTAGTGAAGAAATGAGTCTTGCAAATGATAATTCCATCTCGCATGACTCTATTTTACCTACTGCCCATGCTGCTCACACCACCAATGCCTCCCATACTCGTGGCTACTCTCAGTTTCGTGGGCGTGGTGGCCGTGGTAGAGGACGTGGAAGACAGCATCATCTGCATTCAAATGGTGGTCGTTTACCATCTCAAGCGAGTAATTCTTACTCTTCCTTTTCTCATGAAAGTTCAGTTACATGCTATAATTGTAATGGCAGCGGACACTATTCACGCCAATGCCCTTCTCCTCGACGCCAACCTGATTTTTCACAGCCACTTTTGCCCAAACCAGTAGCCAATTTTGCCTCTCCTCACACTCCTAGCCCTCAACAATGGTTACTAGATACTGGGGCAACACATCATCTTACTTCGAACATGGAAAATCTTGCAATTCATCGTGATTATCAAGGGCCTGATGAAGTTAAAATAAGCAATGGTAATACCTTACCTATTTCTCATACTGGTTGTAATCAATTTTCAACTTCCAATTCTTGTTTCTTTCAGCTAGATAATATTTTACGTGTTCCTTCTGTTTCTAATAACTTATTATCTGTCTCTAATTTTGCTAAATCTAACAATGTCTCTATTGAATTTTTCTCTGATCATTTTGATATTAAGGATATCCACACGAAGGAAGTTCTTCATTCAGGCCGGAATAAATGTGGCTTATATTCTTTGTCTCTCACTCCATCAAAGGCTGTCCCGCAAGCTAATTCAGTTTCTTTATCAACATGGCATGCTCGGCTAGGCCATGCTTCTCCTAGAGTTGTTCGTCGTGCTTTAGCTTCTTGTTCCACCAGTTTCAGTTCTAATAATCTTAATACCTTGTGTCATGCTTGCAGTTTAAGTAAAATTCATAAGTTGCCTTTTCCTATGTCTAATACTAAAGTTCATGGTCCATTGGATCTTATCTGCAGCGATTTATGGGGACCATCTCCGATTTCTTCCTTTGACAATAACAAATATTATGTCTTATTTTTTTATCATTATAGCAAATACTCATGGATTTATTTTGTGAAACACAAATCTGAGGTTCTAAATGTATTCATTAAATTTCAGCACATTGTTGAACGATTTTTTGATCGCAAAATTAAAATTTTTCAAGCAGATTGGGGTGGTGAATTTCAGGCTCTATCATCTTATCTGCTTGAAAATGGCATTTCACAACGAAGTTCTTGTCCTAAAACTCCTGAACAAAATGGTTGTGCTGAAAGAAAACACAGGCATATAGTCGAAACCGGTCTTGCACTTCTCCATCATTCTTCAGTTCCTAATCAATTCTGGCATCGGGCCTTTGATACTGCTGTTTATCTTATAAATCGTTTGCCCACTCCAACGATAAATAATAAGTCCCCTTATGAAATGCTTTTTCAATCATTGCCTAATTATCATGAGCTCAAAACATTTGGGTGTCTTTGCTATCCTTGGCTTAGGCCATATGCTAAAGATAAATTATCTCCTCGATCAGCTGCTTGTGTCTTTTTAGGATACAGTAAAATTCATAAGGGTTATTATTGCTTAAATTTAACTTCACACAAAATTATTGTCTCACGCCATGTTTTATTTGATGAGCAGGTTTTTCCTTTTTCGAATCAAGACAATGTGCCAGTATCTAGTCTATCATCACAAAATCCTGCAGTCATTTTTCTTCCATCAAATTTACCAACAGCTCCCACTTCCAATTCCAATTCTGCTTTAGTTACCCAATCAATCAGTTCTCAAACCCCTCTTATTACTACAAGCCCTCTCCCACCTGATCCTTCCATCTCAAATCCCCCAAATTCATCTCTTGTTGTTGATTTAACAAATTATAGGAATCAATCTAATCCTATCCCATCTGCCCCAAATAAGACCCATCCCATGGTAACTCGATCTAAAACAAATTCTCTCAAACCAAAATCCTTTCTTGCTGCCATTGATGATCAAACTGAACCCACTTCCTTTAAAGCTGCCAATAGTAATGAACATTGGAGACTAGCAATGCAAAATGAGTTTGATGCTTTACAAAGGAATAAGACTTGGTCTTTGGTTCCCTATCATCCCCAACAAAATATCATCGGTTGCAAATGGGTTTTTCGCATTAAACGAAACCCGAATGGCTCAATTTCAAGGTATAAAGCTCGTTTGGTTGCAAAGGGATTTCATCAGCGCCCTGGTATTGATTTTCATCATACTTACAGTCCTGTTGTAAAGCCAACTACTGTTCGCTTATGTTTATCCATAGCAATCTCAAATGGGTGGAGTATTCGGCAACTAGATGTTTCTAATGCTTTTCTCCATGGTCAATTAGAGGAAGATGTTTTTATGGAACAACCTCAAGGTTTTGTGGATCAAACCTATCCTCAACATGTTTGCAAGCTTCATAAATCATTGTATGGCCTCAAGCAAGCACCAAGACAATGGTACAAATGTCTCACTGATGCTTTACTTACTCTTGGTTTCAAAGGATCTCAAACCGACTCATCACTATTTTATTTTTCAAACAATGGTGTTCGTGTTTTTTGTCTCATATATGTTGATGATCTTTTGTTAATGGGTAGCAATCCTTTGTTTATTCAACATATTATTGCTGCTCTACAACAAAAATTTGCTCTCAAAGATTTGGGTAAACTTCATTATTTCTTGGGTATTGAAGCTCATTGGTTCTCTAATGGTGTATTACTCAATCAATCCAAATACATCTCAGATCTTCTAGAGCGAGCCAACATGCAGAACTGTCATGCCATTTCTACTCCATTCAGCTCCTCTACTACACTCATGCATACAGGGGATTATTCCTTTGATGATCCCACCTTGTACCGAAGCATAGTGGGTGGTCTCCAATATCTTCAATTCATGAGACCTGATATTTGTTTCGCTGTTAACAAAGTGGCCCAATTTATGCACTCACCCAAGCAACAACATTGGATTGCTGTCAAACGTATATTGCGTTATCTACGTGGCACTTGTCATCAAGGTTTATTCATTACCCGCTCTGCCTCTTCTCTTATCTCGGCCTATTGTGATTCAGATTGGGCCAGTGATTTGGATGATAGAAAATCTGTTACGGGTTATTCTATATTTCTTGGAAATAATCTTATTTGTTGGGGTTCAAGAAAACAACGGACGATTTCTCGTTCCTCAATTGAAGCTGAATATCGTGCTATTGCTGCCACTGTCAATGAGTTACATTGGTTGTGTTCTCTACTACGAGAAATAGGTTGTCCCATCCTCTAATCTCCAAAACTTTGGTGTGATAATCTTAGTGCCACATATCTTCATCTCCAGTCTTTCATTCAAGATCCAAGCACTTAGAGATTGACTTTTATTATGTTCGAGATAAAGTACTCTCCAAAGCTCTTGACGTTAGCTATATTTCTACACATGACCAATTGGCTGATTTGCTTACCAAACCATTATCACGCCAGCGTTTTGAAGACTTGAAAGGCAAGTTGATGGTTCGGTCGCCTCCCCCTCAACTTGAGGGAGGATGATAAGGGAATAACTAGCATTTAAAATTTAAATTTTGTATTCCTGTAATCCCGTAAATCACAACAGCACAACAACACTTATTCTTGTAATCCCGTGTAATCCCAACAGCACATCTATAGCCAACCACTTCTTGTATATAATTATTACTATCAATGTAATTATTATGTAGTTGGCTGCCATCACTTTATCAATAGGCAATTTCGATCCCCTCATCTTCCAAAAGAAAAGGATAGGAGCCCAGCTTAACAGTATTGAGTTGACTTTGTTGTCTTGGTAATTAATATATACAGACCCCACGTTTCATAAAGTTTCGTGGAAATTTAATTGAATGCAAAAGAAAAGGATAGGAGATAGGCAATTTCCCCTCATCTTCCTAAAGAAAAGGATGGGAGCCCAGCTTGTACGCAATACTTTGAATCGAGACAGAATGCTTACAAGTAGCTCGCTCTATATAAATGGCATCCCAATGGCTATCATTATATGCAGTAACAAGTGAGTTAAAAAGAATATATGTTCATGGACAAACCAGTAATGAGTGCTTTACTTCCAACAACTTTCCTTTGTCTGTGCTTAATTGCACCCGTTATCTGTCTTGGAAGCTTCAATTCTGCTTGCATCCCAACCGAAAGAGAGGCTCTCTTGCAGTTGAAGAATGGGCTCAAAGATCCTTCAAATCGGCTTAACTCCTGGGTGGCTGATGGTGATTGTTGTCGATGGTATGGGGTACTCTGCAATAACTTAACAGGCCATGTCACTGAGCTCCGTCTTCAATTTGCTGACTTCGGTGGTGAGATTAGTTCATGTTTGCTGAATTTGAAGGAGTTAAGGTACTTTGATTTAAGCAACAATGATTTTGGAGGAATTCAAATTCCCAAATTTCTAGGCTCTCTTGGGAGCTTAAGAGTCCTGAATCTCTCAAGTGCAGGATTTGGGGGATTGATTCCTCGTGAGCTTGGGAATCTTTCAAATCTCTACTATCTTAATCTCCATGGCTATTATCCTACATATGCTGATATAGATCAGCAGTTCACTCTCACAGCTGACAGTTTGCTTTGGCTTTCAGGTCTTTCCTTGCTTGAATACCTTGATATGAGTAATGTGGACCTTAGCCAATCCATCAATTGGCTAGAAATAATGAACCATCTGCCTTCTCTAGCAGAATTGTACTTGTCCCATTCCAATCTTGTTCATATTCCAGCACTGGTTCATGTCAACTTTTCATCCATTTCAGTTCTTGATTTGTCATGGAATTTTTTTCCAGTATCTGTAATTCCTAATTGGGTGTTTCGCCTCAAAACTCTCAAATTCCTTAATCTATCCGCCAATCGTTTCCAAGGACCAATCCATACTCATATTCAGAACATGAGTTCACTTCAAAGATTGGATCTCTCTTCGAATTTCTTTTCCTTGGGACCTAAATGGGTTCTTGGTCTTAGAACTCTGCTTTCTCTTGATTTAAGGTCGAATTGCATTGAAGGTCCCATTCCTAATGAGCTTCAAAATCTTTCTTCAATTGAGGAACTCTATTTGTCGATTAATAAATTCAATTCATCAATACCCAATTGGTTATACAATTTCAGGCACCTCGAGCATCTTGACCTTAGTTCCAATTCCTTGGAAGGTGAAATTTCAAATGCCATTGGAAACATGACCTCTCTCACAACGCTTGGCTTATCATATAATGAATTTGATGGAGGAATTCCAAAATCTTTCAAAATTCTTTGCAATTTGCGGACACTCTCTTTGTCAGTTGTCAACTTAAGCCAAGATGTTAGTGACATTCTCGAGATTCAATCAGGTTGTGTTTCAAATGAGCTGCAATCAATGGAGTTGTATGGTTGTAACTTATTTGGCCAATTGAGCAATCGTCTTGGCAATTTTAATAAGTTGACCAGCCTTGATCTGTCAAATAATTCCATTTCTGGTCCAATTCCATTAGGTTTAGTTGAACTGATGTCTTTGAGAGTTCTAAAACTTCAGCGTAACAATTTGAGTGGAATTGTTCCAGAAGGGCTTGGAGCGCTTGCAAATCTGGATCAGATTCGTATTTCTCATAATTCATTGGAGGGTAATATTTCTGAAAATCATTTCGTAAATCTCTCCAAATTAACATGGTTTGATGGGTCCATGAATAATAGGTTGATTTTGAGAGTTAGTTCTGATTGGATTCCACCTTTCATCCATTTAGAATTCCTAGGATTGGGTGGTTGGGATGTTGGCTCGCAATTTCCAACTTGGATTGGTTCATTAAAAGATTTATATCATTTAGATTTGTCAAACTCACGAATTTCTAGCTCTATTCCCAATTGGTTCTGGAATTCCTCTGGATCTTATTCTTATTTAAATCTCTCTCATAACCAAATTCATGGGGTCATTCCAAATAATCCTGTTTCTGGTCATAATATGTTATTAATAGACTTAAGTTCAAATCATTTCGAAGGCTCACTACCTCGCATTTCAACTCATGCGACATTTGTATATTTTTCAAACAATTCATTTTCAGGTTCTCTATCCCACATCTTATGTGATAAGGATGGAGGGAAGCTAACTTTGCAGTATATCCACCTTAGCAATAACTTTTTATCTGGAGAAATTCCTGATTGTTGGTCGAATTGGCCAATGATGTTGTCCATAAGGTTAAGCAATAACAATTTTAGTGGCAATATTCCCAAATCAATTGGGGATTTGAAATTTCTTAGATTCTTGCATCTTCGTAATAATAGGATCTCCGGTGAAATCCCATTGTCACTTCAAAATTGCACATCCTTAGCCTTACTTGATCTCGGTGAAAACCAATTGACAGGGCACATTTCAGCATGGATTGGAACGTGGCTCTCAAGCTTGTCAATTCTCATTCTTAGTGGGAATAAATTGGATGGTGATATACCTAAGGAACTCTGCCATTTGAATTATTTGCAGATTCTAGACCTTTCTCATAATTTTTTATCTGGCAACATTCCCAATTGTATTAGCAATTTTCGTTCCATGGCTACAACCGATCCTCATGATCAATTTGACTCTTTTTTTGGTTCACACGAAGACATTGAATTGAGTTTTAGAGAAAATGTTGTGATTGTGATGAAAGGTATAATGCTTGAATACGGAACTCTTCTTAAATATGTTAGAAGTATGGACCTTTCCAGCAACAATCTATTTGGAGAAATTCCGAGAGAAATTACAACACTTATAGGACTGCAGTCTCTAAATTTATCCAATAATTTTTTGTCTGGAAAAATTCCAGAGCATATCGGTGTTATGAAAGAGATAGAAGCTTTGGATCTTTCACAAAATCAGTTATACGGAAGAATCCCACAGAACATCGTCGATTTGACATTTTTGAGCATATTGAATGTATCCTATAACAAATTGAGTGGAAGAATTCCAATGGGGACCCAATTGCAAAGCTTTGCCTCTTCAAGCTTCATTGGTAATGAAGGACTCTGTGGTCCTCCTCTCAGCGACAACTGCAGTTCTAATGGTGTTGTTCCCAGTGGTGAAAATGGGAATGGTGATGGAGATGAAGTGGATTGGATATGGTATGTGAGCATAGCCCTTGGGTTCATTGTGGGATTTTGGAGCATTTTGTGTCCTTTGTTCATAAGCAGAAGATGGAGATATGCATATTACGGTTTCCTTGAGCGTTTGTGGAACAGAGTTTGGTGGAGGTTTAGTTGCCTTTAGAAGTCTACATTCTGTGGATCTTTACTGTTATTGTCTCTTTTGCTTTCCACTGCCATTTCTTCTTGTTTTTCTCGAGCTATTTTGTAGAAATGTTCTGTACTAATGTTGTTCATGATAACTATATATTAATCTAATAAATAATTTGAACTTTTTATAAATTATACTGAAAACTATCCAACACCAACATAAACTCGAGTTTATTAACCAAAATAAATGAAAGCATCGTGTGATGACAGTATATATAAAATTCCAATTTCATTTGAAAACATAAATATGTTCATCCCATCACAAGAATATTATTAACAGTATTTCCTTTAAATGTGTCGAGAGAAATGCCGAAATTACAAGAACAAACAAGAAATCTTTGGTTCCCAGATGAATTATTTGTTATCTGGGGCAGCGAATGGTACGGGAAAGTATTTAGCATCAAGGATGGGATTTTTAATGTTGAAGGACAACAGATTTTCCCTTTCACTATTTAGGGTTAAAAACTGGAAGTTAGGGACTAAGAAAAAATTTTTTGGTCAGCATTAATAAAGTTATAGCGACCGAGGAAATTTACCTTTGCTAGATTTGGTCTCTAATGCCCTATTTCTTGTAGTGGAAATAGATTACATAGACAAAGTTCTGTGAAAACGAATATTTGCGTTGGACCAAAACAATCTGCTCCTTCCTGGAAAGAACATAATTTGTGCAAAACATTTATGGTTAATTTTCGCAAGGACTGAAAAGAACTGACTTGAGAGCTTGGGAACTGATAAAAAAAAAACAAAAAAAGACTTGGCTTGCCAATATTTATAGAGAGAAATCAAAGCCTAATAAATTTGATAAAGAAGTAAGTTGGAAAAATCAAAACTTAAAGCACAAAATTAAGTCGTGGTGGGACCTTCGATCATTCAAGATGCATGATTTGCGGAAATTATTTCCATGCAAAAGTGTCACACTGTTTGCAAATAACATTAATCCAATAACTTTTATATTTTTTTTATTAATTTGAGCTGTATTTCATCAAATTGGACAAAATTGAAACTTTTTTTTTTATATTCTAAGGATAAATTGGACAAAATTGTAACTTTTTATAATATTCTAAGGATAAAAGGTACTTAAAAGTTTATTTTAGATTGATGGTATATATGCTCATTTATACTTTAATGGCAAAATTCATCTACGTAGAATTTTAGTGGCATTTTTTTGACTACTTTAAAAAGTTCAGTGGTAAAAATTGTTACTATACCTACAATATATAACTAATGATTCTAGTAAACACCTGATATGACAGAAGGGCCTAATTAAGCTTCTTGCAGGGTTCATCGAAGCTGCAATGATTGGCCTGCAAAATTCGTTATACAGGCATTATGATGTGGATGTAGTATAAAGTTTAAGCATTATCAGCAAACCAAAGAGAAAACAACATACTATATCTCATCTCATAGAAGTCGGCTTATTATAACTTACATAGACTGTGGCATCACAATGATTTTCGGAATTGATTACCATAAATTAATTACCGCATGCATATTTTAATTTTAATAATCGCAATGTTACATTGTTATATGTCATATAGTCTAATCAATTTAAAGCATACAAACAGTCTGGAATATGAATGATAAGATTGAGAATAGGTCATATTTTTCCAAAATGAAATAACTAAAAACTGAGAAAACAAAGTAATTAGTTTAGGACTACTAAAAAAACATGCTAATTGTGATAAATAGTTTTTCCAATAATTGTATTGATGTATAATGTGGTTACTATTTATAGCCATGTACAAGTAATGAGGAAAACTACATATGTACCCGTATACATAACACGTATTTACAAATACATAATACATACATATATTCTATCACGCCCCCTCAAGTTGAGCAGGTGGTGGACCAATTGACAACTTATGACCTAATTGTTGAAATCGCGCTTTGGACAAAGCTTTGGTGAGGAGATTTGCCACTTGAGCATTTGTTGTAAGATACCGAACATAAAGAGAATGATTTGCTACTTGTTCCTGCACAAAATGAAAATCAATCTCAAGATGTTTTGTGCAGGAATGAAAATAGGGTTTGCAGTCAAATATGTAGCACTAAGGTTATCACACCACAAAACAGAAGCAAATTTTAGAGAAAAACCAATATCATGAAGAAGCATAGTTACCTAGGATAATTTGGAAGTGGTTGTAGCAAGGGCCTAATACTCCGCTTCAGTAGAGGATAGAGAAACAGTTTGTTGCTTGTGAGAAACCCAAGAGATAAAATTCGGACCAAAGAAAAAAGCAAACCCAGTTGTGGAAAGATGATCATCTTGTTCACCCCCCAATCCGAATCAGAAAAGCCTTGCAGGGTAAAATTCTATGATGGCTAAAAATAAAGACCATAGGTAAGAGTAGACTGCAGGTGACACATGATGAAATACGCACCGTTTTACAATTGTTTTGTTATTTATTAGTTTGTCACGTGTTTCTTGTGTTTAGTAAGTTTTGTTTTAGTTAGTTTTATTTTCAGCAGTTGGTTTTGTATATAAATATAGAGCTACTCTGTTATGCTCTGTTTTACGATTCTTTTCGTGTGAATGAAGAAATGAGAGGTATTCTTCATTTGTTTTCTCTGTTCTTGATAATGGAGTTTAGGGTTTGAACATGGTATCAGAGCCATTCATTTTTCTTGGCTTTATAGAAGTAATTAGTTTTTTGTTCTCGTGATTGAAGTGTAATTTTCTGGACTTCAGATTCTGTGAATCTATAATTTTGTTCAAGATCGATTTCTTGAATATTAGATCTGAGATCTAAAGTTTTGTTGATAATGGCGGTTACCGGCGATGATGTGGAGTCCACAGATACAAGAGAAGAAACTAGAAGATTTATACCACAAGCTCCAAGAGTTTCTGTTGAAGATGATCCGCTGTTATTACATAGCTCAGATCATCCTGGGATGGTGTTAGTGACGAATCTTCTGAATGTGAACAATTATCTTAGCTGGAGTATATCTGTGATAAACTCATTGGAAGCTAAGGATAAACTTGGTTTTATTGATGGTTCGATCAAACCACCGATTGATAATGTTTTAGAATATAAGCGTTGGAGGAAGGTAGATTGCATGATTAAACAGTGGATTCTGAATTCTATTACGAAAGAAATATCAGAAACATTCATTTACAGTCCATCTTCCAAGATCCTATGGGATTTGTTAGAAGAGAGATTTGGCGATAGTAATAATACACCCCAGATATATCAAATCCAAAGAGAAATAGCTTCTCTTGAATAAGAAAACAATTCTGTGACAGTATATTACAGTAAACTCTATAAATGTTGGGATGAGATCTCCAGACTACAACCCGTTCCGATTTGTTCTTGTAATGGCTGTGGATGTGGATTAAATAAGAAGCTTGAAGAGATAGATACAAGGAATAAAGTGGTTCAGTTTTTAATGGGATTGAATCACAGTTTTGATAATATTAGGAGTCAAATCTTGGCTTCTGATCCTTTGCCTACTGTGAATAAGGTTTATGGAATGGTTTTGCATATAGAGAGACAACGGGAGATCAATATGATACGTGACAGTGTTGATGGTAGTGCCATGCATATTAGAAGTACAGGAATCGATAAACACAATGGAGGGAAGGGTGGTTTTAAGAAGAAAGATGCAAAAAGAAAAGAAGATAAGTTTTGCGATTATTGTAGAACAGAAGGCCATG
Source organism: Excoecaria agallocha (assembly GCA_037975025.1). Classification (NCBI taxonomy): domain Eukaryota; kingdom Viridiplantae; phylum Streptophyta; class Magnoliopsida; order Malpighiales; family Euphorbiaceae; genus Excoecaria; species Excoecaria agallocha. Next base: position 71,904 of record JBBPFJ010000372.1, on the reverse strand, counting down.
AAAGGGACACTTGTTTTAAGTTGAATGGGTATCCAGAATGGTACAAAGAATTGAAACAGAAGAAGAATATTGGAAAAGGAGTTGGGAAGGAAAAACAGGCTTACATGGTTGAAACACCACCTGAGTGTGAAGAGGAGCAGTTAAAGACTGGAAATATGCAAAGTTTGCAAGAGCTTATACAACAAGAAATTACTAGAGCTCTTAAAGGGAAACAAATGGCTGATTCTTCACAGTTAAATTTTGCACAGGTGGAATATGCAGGTATGTCTTTAGACCAGTGTTCACCAACAAATGTGAAATATTGGATTATAGACTCGGGTGCATCCACCCATATTTGTTCGAATATAAGTTTTTTCCATAAGTTGGAACCTGTTGAAAGACCCACAAAAGTCCATTTTCCTAATGGCATTATAACTCCTGTGAAGTATAAAGGCACTATACAGTTCTTTTCTTTAACCCTATTGAATGTTTTATATATCCCGTCTTTTAAATATAACCTTTTGTCTGTCAATCAAATTTCCAATACTTCTTCACTCTTGCTTCAATTTTACCCGGATTCTTGCTTGTTACAGGAATTGAAGAGTGAGAAGCTTCTAGCCAAGAGCCATGTCCTTGATCACCTTTATGTTTTAGATCAAACTTCTTTCTTCAATAATTCTCCTTGTAATCTTGATAAAACCGTTTCTTTCTTTCCTTCAAAATCCTGTAAACATGTCTATGATATGAATAATGCATCTATGACTGTTAATATTGGACAGTTATGGCATCAAATATTGGGTCATCCATCATCCAATGTAATGAAACATTTGTTCATAAATAATGGAAATGTAAGTGGTTTTAATAAGCTTACCAGTGTATGTGAGATTTGTCCTATGGAAAAACAAACAAGATTGCCTTTTCCGAACAGTGTCTCTCGTTCTCTTGCTAAGTTTGATCTTGTGCATGTTGATGTTTGGGGTCCATATGCTCATGCCTCAATTTCAGGCGCACATTACTTCTTGACTATTGTTGACGATTACAGTAGATATACTTGGACGTATTTGATGGTGCAGAAATCTCAAACATCGATGGTTTTATCGTTGTTTATTACCATGGTTCAGAATCAATTTGATAGCAGAATTAAGATTTTGAGGTCTGATAATGGAGGGGAGTTCATTGGGCATAGTTGTCAAGATTTACTGCAGCAGCATGGTATTCTTCATCAGAAATCATGCCCATATACTCCACAACAGAATGGAGTGGTTGAACACAAACATAGACATCTTATTCAGGTGGCTAGAGCTCTTCTTCATCGGGCTTCTTTGCCAAAAGTTTTCTGGGGACATGCAGTGTTACATGCTACAACGTTGATAAACTTGTTACCTTATGCGCTTCTTAATTGGCAGACCCCTTACCAACTATTGTTTAACAAAGAGCCAACATATGATCATCTTAAAGTTTTTGGGTGTCTCTGTTTTTGTACTGATAACAGACCGAATAAGGACAAGTTTGATTCTCGAGCCATAAAAGGGATTTATCTTGGTGTTTCACCTGGACAAAAGGCTAGCAAGGTGTATGATTTGAAGACTAAACAGTGTTTTGTTACTAGAGATCTGATCTTTTACGAAGACGTTTTTCCTTTTCAGAAGCGTCATTCCACAGTATCCCCTTTACCACCAATTCCAATTGTTCCTATTCATCTAGACGATGTTTCACCCTCAGTTAATGATGAACCAGGAGTTACTGATGTGTGTCTAGATGGTGTACCTGATCCTGAACCAGATGTAGTCTCGGATACTATACATCCAGTTGAAATACAACTCCCAGTAATGCTTAGAAGAAGTGCAAGACAGTCTAAACCTCCAACTTGGCTTAGTGATTTCCACACTAATGCAGTTCATCCATATTTACCACTTGTTCCTGATCGAATTATTAAGCCTACTTCCTATACACCTCTTACTTTTCCTTTTATATCTTCTCCTTATTTTTCAACTGATTATCGGTGTTTTTTAACTAACATGTCAAAAATTACAGAACCAGTCTCCTACGTTGCAGCAAAGGGTAATCCACATTGGGAGCAGGCCATGACTGATGAGTTAACAGCCTTAGAGAAGAATCATACATGGGAGGTTACTACTTTGCCCCCAGGAAAGCGTGTTATTGGTTCTAAATGGGTGTACAAAATTAAGCTAAAACCTGATTGTACAGTTGATCGGTATAAAGCTAGGCTAGTAGCTAAAGGATACAATCAAGTTGAAGGACTTGATTTCACAGACAGTTTTTCTCCTGTTGCTAAGGTTGTTACTGTCCGTGTTTTATTTGCCTTAACAGTAGCAAAAGGATGGTTTTGCATCAACTTGATATTAATAATGCTTTTCTCCATGGTCATCTTGATGAAGAAGTATATATGCATCCTCCTCCTGGTTATTCAAAAGTCCAGCCTCATCAAGTTTGTCTCTTGAAAAGATCACTTTATGGCTTGAAACAGGCTTCCAGACAGTGGAATGTTGAACTTACCCGTCAACTTTGTGCTTATGGTTTTCAGCAATCTTCTACTGATAATTGTTTGTTTGTTCTCCAGCATGATGATGTTTTCCTTGCAGTTCTCATTTATGTAGATGATATGTTACTCACTGGGAGTTCTCTTATAGCGATTTCACAAATCAAACAATTTCTGGATGATCATTTTACTATCAAAGATCTTGGTGTTGCCAAATATTTTCTTGGCTTGGAGATTGCACGATCTGAGGCAGGTTGCTATGTCAATCAACGCAAATATGTCCTTGATTTAGTTACTGAAGCTGGGGTGCTTGGTGCTAAACCCGTTTCTACTCCGTTGCAAAAAGGAGTTAACTTGACCTCTACTTCTAATTCTGGTGATCTTTTACCTGATGCTCAGCCTTACCGTCGAATGAATGGCAAGTTGTTATATTTGGGCTTCACTCGACCAGACATTACCTTTGCTGTTCATCAGCTCAGTCAGTTCGTTCAAGCTCCTCGAGTTTTACATTGACAGTGTGCTCTTCATCTTCTTAAATACTTGAAGAATGCCCCTTCTTTAGGGTTGTTCTTTCCTGCTACTAGTTCCTCTGTTTTGACTGCTTATTGTGATGCAGATTGGGGTGCATGTTCAGAAACTCATCGATCTATTACTGGATTTTGTATCTATCTTGGTTCTTCCTTGATTTCTTGGAAAAGCAAGAAGCAACCTACGATTTCTAGATCTTCTGCTGAGGCTGAGTATCGTAGTATGGCCATGACTGTTTGTGAACTTCAGTGGTTGAGTTATTTGTTTCGTGATCTTGGTCTTCCTATTCATCTTCCTATTTCCATGAAGTGTGACAACAAAGCAGCCCTCCACATTGCTGCCAATCCCGTTTTTCATGAACGCACTAAACACATTGACATTGATTGTCATGTTGTTCGTGATCAGCTCAAGCTTGGTTTTATTGAAATATCTTATTTGGCTTCTTCATTGCAGATTGCTGATATTTTCACCAAGGCTTTGACTTCCCTGTTATTTCTTCAGCTCTGTCGCAAGTTGAGATTGGTTGATTACCACTCTCCAACTTGAGGGGGGGCTGATGAAATACGCTCCGTTTTACAATTGTTTTGTTATTTATTAGTTGTCAGTTGTTTCTTGTGTTTAGTAAGTTTTGTTTTAGTTAGTTTTATTTTCAGCAGTTGGTTTTGTATATAAATATAGAGCTACTCTGTTATGCTCTGTTTTACGATTCTTTTCGTGTGAATGAAGAAATGAGAGGTATTCTTCATTTGTTTTCTCTGTTCTTGATAATGGAGTTTAGGGTTTGAACAACACAGGATGCATTTGACTACTTTCCATTGAAGATCGGTTAGGGCATGCATGAATTATGCCACTTTATGCACAACAAAGGTAATATCTGGTCAAGTGATCGTTAAATACTACAAACATCTCATAATACAATGATAAATTGAGCCATCATGCAACAAAGCACACTCTGAAATCGAAAGCCTGGCAGACGTACAAGCTGGTGTAGAAAGGGGTTTACAACTCGTCATCTGAGCCTTGGAGAGAAGATCCCTAATGTACTTTTGTTGAGTGACATAAAGAGAGCCATCACGCCAAATAGTCTCCAAATATAGGAAATATTGCAAGCAGCCTAGGCTTTTGATTGCAAATTATCGGTGCAAATATGAGATATGAGACTACAAGGTGCTAGTATCACTGCCAAGGAGCAACAAGTCATCAATATATATCAAACAGAAAATCAATAAGTTACCTCTGCCAAAAGTACAGAGAGTGCTATCAGCCTTAGAACACTAGAACCCAAAAGCCAACAATGCATGTGTGAGGCATTTATACCACATGCGAAGGGATTATTTTAGACCATAAAAGGATTTTCAAAGAGAGCACACATGCATTGGGTAATTAGGATCAACGAAACCCTTAAGTTGTTGCATGAAAACCTGTTCTTCAAGATCTCCATGCAAGAATGCATTAGATACATCAAGGTGCAACACCTGCCAAGAGAAAGAAACAATCAATGCCAATAACAATGAATAGTGATCGGTTTAACTACGGGACTAAATGTGTTAGTAAAGTTCATGGCAGGTCTTAGATGATATCCCTTCACCACCAACCGAGCTTTGTACCTATCAACCGAACCATCAGGTTTTTGCTTTGTCTTGTAAATCCATTTACACCCCATGATATTTGCAAACCAAAGAATAACAACTAGTTCCCATATGCCATTAAAAATGAGAGCATTGTATTCTTGAGCCATCGCCTCCTACCAGTAAGGGATTTGACAGCTTCAGAATAACATATGGGATCAGATTTATTAACTTCTTCATGTAAGATACGAGATTTTAATAACCTATTTTGGGACCTTGTAACCATTCGATGTCATGGCAAAACAGACTACGCTACATTAGGAGAAGCTAAATGCCCAACCAGAAAGCCATATTTGGAAAAATCAACAACCAGAGACAGTTCATCAGGTGATGTGTTATGACTTGCTAGGGGAGAGGGGTTGGACGATGTTGGTGAATGAGATGGATAAGGGATAAATGTAGGTATGGTCAAGAGTATGGGTGACTCAAGTGGGGCAGTTTGTGTTAAATTTGCTGTTGGTGTGTTTGGCTCCGGTGGAATATTAAGAATTGAGACTGTTTGGCGTTGCACTTAACAGGGGAAGGTCCCTATAAGTATGAACAAACAAAATCCAAAGGTCCACTAGCCTGAAAATTAGAATAAAAAAATGGATGTTTGTGACTCTTACTAACTACATAACTAACATAACGAGACAATCTCGATTTATTAGAACAAGAAAGGTTATGTTGATGAAGAATTCTCTAGACAACTGGTATGCTGCGTGACCAAAATGTTCATGCCAGGTAGACAAGGAGGTGATATGAATTTGAACTGGAGGAAACATAAGATGCGACACAGTATAAAACCCCCCCTCTATTCGGCCTCAGAGGATGATTTTCTTGGATTCAGGTCCTTTACAACAAAATAATCTTTAAAAAATTCCACAAAACATCATTGTGATTAGTGAGAGCACTAATTAAAATTCCACAGAAACATCATTGTGCTTAGTGAGGTTAGATATATATTTATTTTTTTAATATATATATATATATATATATATATTATTCTATTTAGAGTATTCTATTTAGAGAAATTGTTCAATATTATGAATTTAATTGCAAAAATAAATAGAAAATTTTGAAAATTAAATATGTAAATTAAAAAAATCTAAAGTTTATGGTCGGTACCGAACCAATAAAATCGGATACCGAAATTTTTTAATTTTAGCTAACCAAACTTATAAGATAACTGAACTCAAATATAAATTTTTTATCAATCCAGTTCGATTAAAATTATCAATTAATAGAAAATTTTTATCACCAATCAGTCTTTATCAACCACTCCGGCTGCGGATCCCACTTTACTGATTCCGCAATGATTCATTGCGAAAATGGTATATCCGATCCCATTTTTCCAAATTATTTTAAAATAATCCTCATTTCCTAAATAAATAAAAAAAGTACACCATTCTTAAAAAAGTCCCCGAGTCAATGGCAGCAAATGTAAATTTGTTGACCTTTTTCTTTTGCTTTACTTTTTATCTTTGACTTTATCTCGAATTCCATACTAAACTCCATTTGAAGTTAATTAAAATTTCTAGAATTCTTGGATAACAAAAAAAATAAAGCTCCAAAAATTTGCATATATATTAGTATATTTTTTCACTCCAAATCTCATTGTCAATTCGTAGGCACTTAAAATTTTATAAAACATACCAACGGTTGTTGATTCGAGTGTTAAAAAATTTGAATTATTATCTGGTGCATGAAGCGTATTTTATTGAAAAAAAAAAATCTTGTGCACAAAATGTACTCTATTAATAGAAAACCACTTTCAATTATAAGTATAATAATGTACGACTTTAAATTGATTAGTTTTATAAATTTTAAAAAATCAATTGTGATACAATAAAATTTGAATTTATGAATTCAGGTTTTTGGTAGGTTTTATACAAGTTTAGGGAATTTATAATTTAGTTATCGGTTTGTTTGGTTGGATAAACGACTGGACTTCGAATACAAATATATGTACACTCGGCTTATTTTTGTTTGGTTAATAATTGAAAATTAAAAAAATAAAATTTTTAACATGGCGACATTTTTACACAATAAAAAATTTCAATATATTAATTGGTTCGTTTAATAAATTAAGAGAATTTCGATTAAGATTAATTATATGTATATACTTTTTTGGCAAATTTCAGTTTTTATCTATTTTAGTTTGGTGATGTAAAATTAAACTATGCTAAATATGAGAAAGAGGCAAAATTCCTATTTTTTAAACAATAATTCTAGAAAGTAAATTGATATAAAAATAACTTATTTAATAAAAGATTCCATAAATAAACAATTATATAATTTTTAACTAATTTTAAAATAATTCGATGCAATTTACAACTGAGTACATGAAATTTATCACTTAAAAATATGACCGGAATGAATAATTTTTTTCTATTCGAGCTAACAACAGGATGACTAAATTAAAACTCTAAAACCTATTAAAACTAAACTTATTATTATTATTATTATTATTATTATTATTATTATTATTATTATTTTGCGTTTTATCCGTATAATTTGTGTATATTCGATTTACGAAATAAGGTATGATTTTGCTCTTAAACTATTTAAAATAGAGTAGTTTTGTCTTTAAAATTTTTTTATTGGTTTTTGTACTTTAATTATTTAAAATAGAGTAATTTTATCTTTATTTCATACAATAAATCGATTGCATAATTCTATGAAAAAAATATATAATTTTTTATAAATTTAAAAATAAAAATATTTATTGTGGAAAGTATAAGCACAAAATTTCCTTAGTTCAGATACTTTAAAAGCAAAAAATTATGGAAAAAAAAATCATTTCTTGAATAGTTGAGAGGTAAAATTCAGTTCATTCCTTGATTTATTTATATTTATGAAAGTAAATTATTATTATTATTATTATTATTATTATTATTATTATTATTATTATTATTATTATTATTATTTAGAATTATATAATTTATATTATTAATTAGTAGTATGTTGAGAAATTTGGTACGGTTATATTCCAACGAGCAAAATTAATTTTCCCACCTAAAATAACAACAAAAATAAATCTGTGAGAAACCAGAAAAACTGTATCAAATCAAACTTATTAAGTTTGGTGTCCTTTTAAATTTGATTCGCTAGTCAGTTAATCGAAGATTAAATGTTAAATTAACAAGCCACTTGATCCTTGAAAACCTTCTCATTAAATTCAATACATGATTACGGATCTGTACATTTGGTTTTGACTGTGAACACATTAAATTTATAACAATCGACCTCGACTTTGAAGCAGCTAAGCAAAATCATATTCATTTCAGGTTCACGTGTGGAGTATGCCAAATGCCATCAAATCATATCTAAAAACTAAAAACTAATGCTCAAAATACGCCAAGAAAAAAAAAAAGAAACCATAAAATTACCAAAAACCATGCTCATCAATGCAAATTATTTCTATCACATGTTTCGAATAGTTTGATGAGTGCCCGAAAATCTGAAATAATTTTCTTTTGTCACTGTGTTCCATTCCCGTTGGCAGCTGTTGCGGGAATGGAAATGGGCCCCACCATCTTCAGCTGCATTTCTCTTGATGGTCCTACCGTTTTATTTTCGCAATACTTTGTTGCTGAAATGGGATAACCAATCCCATTTTTTTAAATACTCAAAAAACCCTATTTCTCCAAATATGTTTTAAAAAGGCACCAAATTTAAAAAAGTCCCTTTCTTTGATAATTCTATATTAATTCCACCAAGCCAATGAATCTTAGCCGTGGATTAAGATTGTAATATGTTAATTGATTTCTCCATTAATACTCTTAACCCATATAACCTTAATTGCCCATTGGATTGATGTTATTCATTAACAGTGTGATACTCTTGCATAGAATTAATTTTCACAAATCCTCTTGAAGAATTGAAGGTCCTACCACGAAAAAAAAAAAAAAAAGCATATAGAAAACATCACTTGTTATTACACAGGGAGCTACATGCAAGCGTGCTGCTTCAAAGTCCGGCGTACAAGTTGGGAAACAACAGCCTCCTTTTGAAGGGACTTTTTTAACTTTGATGTCTTTTAAAAACTTATTTTGAAAAATGGGACTGTTTTTCGAGTATTTGGGAAAATGAGGCATTTATCCCATTCCCGCAACAAGTACCTGCGGAAATGGAAAGGTGGGACCCAATGACTGGTTTAGATTCGCAGATGGTGGGGCCCTCAGTTCATTTTCGCAGCCCCTTATTGCGAAAATGGATTTGTATTTATTTCTCTCTCCATGTAACGAAATAGCACATTTACCATAATGGTAAAGGTGCACAATAATAAATTCAAAGGCCTTGGGTTCAATTCCCATGGAGAGCAATATATTAAAATTTTTTCTATTTTTTAAGATTAAAATTTACAATTAATTTTTATACATTAATTAATTAAAATCTATAATTAATTTTTTAAATTAAATAATTTTATAATCAATTTAAATAATTTTATATTATCTTTATTTTTTTTCAATTTTTTAAAAAAGCAATTATAAATTTTAAATTACACTGAAAAAAATTTTAAATTAATTTTAATTGGAAATTCAATCTTCATACCATTACTCTTATAATTTATATTGATACATGAAAATTAATTATACTCAATAATTCAATGTTTAAACAAAAGTCAAATGTAACACCCTATACCCGGTCAAAGAGAAGACTCGGATACCGGATGTCACAATCGGGTTTAGGCAATTTGACGCAATAAATAATCCTTTAATGAAATACTATTTATTTTATAAAAATTTTGGCAGAGTATCCCCTAAAATTCAAGTTGCTCCCTGAAAACAAATTCATCCAAAACACTTCTATTTGTTCTCATCCTACCATCCATTCTCCATTCAAACTCCAACACACAATTAATGCTCTTCCTCCAGTAAATCATAAACCAGGAAATATTAAACCATTCATATTCCTTAATTTACAATATTTTTACTTTAGATACAAAACTAAATTGTCCAAAACTATATATATCATATTACATGTCCATAAGTTACAACCCCAAAAGTACCAAGAAAAACCGTAAAAGAACCTATAGTGTATCCACCTCCAAATTCTTCTGTATTGCAATCCAAATTTTGATGCAGATTCACCCACGGCTTTCCTTTCAAAAATTCCTTTAACCTACGCGCGGAAAGAAACTCACGCGCTAAGCATATTGCTTAGTAAGTGTTCAAGCAAAATTTTTTTTCCTTTAAAATTATGCAATATGTATGTTAGTGAATTTATGGTTTGAATGGATTTAATTGTTGTTAATATTCTTATATTTAAACTAATGTAATTGAGTTTAAAATTAAATGAGGTTATGTTATAAATGTGATTTTTAATGTAAAAAATTAATAAACAATTATTATGCACAAACTTTATAGTTAATATGGGTATTGTACATAAAGCATTTAATTTATAGTTGAATAATTATGTACAAGATTGTAAATATTAAATTGATAACTTAATAAGTAGTATGTATATATTTATATATACATGTACACATATGAATTGTTTGTGATCTCCAAAGATAAGGGTATCACGAAATGCAAGGAAGAGTAAATTGAAGGTTAAATTACCTAATTTAGACAAGTAAAATATAATTGTCATGAAAATGTCTCTTTTGTCCTTAGTAAAGCCAGATAGGAATTGGAGAAATTGAATAGATTGGCATGCCAATTAGGGAAATTGTAATGTGGCGCCTTGATATGTAACATCGAATTGGATGGCTCCGAGAGCTGAATCCGGTGTATGTAATTTAATTGAGTTGTGGATTGGATGGCTCCGCGAGCTGAATCCACAACTACATGTACATATATATGGGTATTTATATAGAAATGTATATCATTAATAGAAAAATTAAAAAGTCCTTTTCGGCTAATTATTGAGTATAATTAATTTTCATGTATCAATATAAATTATAAGAGTAATGGTATGAAGATTGAATTTCCAATTAAAATTAATTTAAAATTTTTTTCAGTGTAAATTAAAATTTATAATTACTTTTTTAAAAAATTGAAAAAAAAATAAAGATAATATAAAATTATTTAAATTGATTATAAAATTATTTAATTTAAAAAATTAATTATAGATTTTAATTAATTAATGTATAAAAATTAATTGTAAATTTTAATCTTAAAAAATAGAAAAAATTTAATATATTGCTCTCCATGGAAATTGAACCCAAGGCCTTTAGGTTTATTATTGTGCACCTTTATCATTATGGTAAATGTGCTCTTTCATTACATAGAGAGAGAAATAAATATAAGTCTATTTTCGCAATAAGGGGCTACGGAAATGAACTGAGGGCCCCACCATCTACGAATCTGAATCAGTCATTGGGTCCCACCTTCCCATTTCCGCAGGTATTTATTGCGAAAATGGGATAAATATTCCATTTCCCTAAATACTCGAAAAATAGTCTTATTTTCCCAAATAAATTTTTAAAAGATATCAAAGTTAAAAAAGTCCCCATTTTGAAAGTCCAACCATTCTCTTTTGCATGAAATTTCACACATCATTTGGCATTAAAAGGTCCCACCATCACTTAATTTAGTGTGGAAAATTCTCATGTATTTATTACCGAGTCAAATCAAATCAATTCATACCGTAAACATCGGCACAAAACTATTTGGTCCCACTGTTTTTTTTTTTTAAATTTACTCTTTCATTATGAATTTTAAATCACTAAACCGATAGCGATAATATGAACATTTTCCTTCAGTTTATATAATTTATCAATAATTAACAAATTTACATTTAATTTTTTTTATACCATTTGTAAATAAAATTTAAAATAATGTAATATTTAATACGCATAACTTTAATTAAATTTAATTTTTTTAACACTTGTTAATTAATTTATGACTTACAATCCTAATACGTTTTATGTGTGTGTGTGTGGCAATTCAAGCCTAGATGATTATGGGTGAAAAATAAAGGTTGGACATAATTAAGCCTTAAGAGCCAAGATTGGGCTTGAACTTTTCAAGTCTACCGACTTTTACGGCTAGGTGTGGGTTGAGATTAGGGGTGTGCAAAAATCGATCCGATCCGATCAATTCAATCAACCTGAACCGACATATTTGGGTGGAATTAATCGGGTTGTTAGGGTCTGTTCGGTTTTAGATATGTGAGTTAATCGGGTTTCGGGTCGGGTGAAACATGACTAACCCGAACAATCCGAATTTTTAATATATAAATAAAAAAATTATAATTTCTCTACAATATTAATTATTATATAATATATATTTAATGTAATTTTAAAATTGTTAGTTTATTGTATTTTTAAAATATTTTTATGGTATTTAATATTATTTATTTATATTAATTTAGAATTTTAATTTAAATATGTAAATTAAAAAATTAATTTCGGATTGTTCGGATCGGGTCCGAAAAATCGGATTGTTCGGGTAGGGGTCCCTCGAACCCGACCGATGTACACCCCTAGTTGAGATAAGTTAATTGCATTTAAAGTTATTGAATTTTGAGATTTATAGTGAAATATTTATAATAAAATAATTCCTAATATAAAATTTATTAAAATTTTATTTTCTTAATTAAAATAAAAAATTACCTATAAAATAAATTTTATATATTATTGAAATAACAATTAAATACGCCAAGAATAATTAGCATGTGATTTTAGGATCAATCAATTTTATAAGTTGAATCATCAAATAGAGCGCCACGACTCTATAAACATGAAAATATAACGTATAAAAAGATAAAAAAAATTCAAGTAATGAGAGCCTATTTGTAAAGTTGATTAGTTCCAAAAAAAAAACGTGATAATTATATGTGACGTATTTAACAGTTATTCTAATAACATATAAAATGAATTTTCAAATATTTACAATTTAATTAAAATAAAATATAATTTTGATAACTATAGATTACAAATTATTTTATTATTAACTTTTAATTATAAATTCTAAAATCTGATAAGCACATATGTAATTAATCACTGTCAGTTTGATATCCCCATCATTGAAGCCTATTCGAAGGACCTCTAAGTCCATGCTTGAATCGCAAGCAGAATCGAAGCTTGCAAAACAGAAAATGGATGCAATTAAGAACAGACAAAGGAAAGTAACTGTAAGTAAAACCCTCATTACTGATTTCTGCATGAACATATACTCTTGACTCACTTGTTACCGCAAATAATGATAGCCATTGGAATATATATAGTGAGCTACTTGGAAGCAAGCTGGGCTCCTATCATTTTTCTTTTGCATTCAATTAAATTTCCACCAAACATCTTTATGAAAAGTGGGCTCTGTATATATTAATTACCAAGTCAACTCATTAATACTGTTAATGTATATTTAAACTTATCAAATTCAAAGAAACATCATGAAATTAATATATATTTAATTTTTTTACATACTCACTGAACTTGATTAAAAAAAAACAAAAGGAGAAGATGCACGCAATAATAATATTGAAGCCAAGATTCTCTCTCTATACATTTTCAAGACAAGTTTTCTTTTCCTTTTATTCAGTTACAAGCTATTAAGAGGTTAGTTGTACCCATACTTACCAAACTTGTAATGAATTTTATAACAGTAATAAAAAAAATTTTATAAAAATAACTGAATTTTGCAAATATATATAATAAAGTTATTTTGATCAGTTTTTGACAAAAAAGACGTCCAAAAATTCAACCAGAATGTTCGGGCAGCACAATATGACACGTTACATGCTGACGTGGCGAGTCCAAATAATGTCAGCTGGACTTTGCGGTGCTCTCTTATTCTTTATCGAAAATCAGTCAAAGTAATTTTATTGTATATATTTATAAAGTTCGATAATTTTTATGAAATTTTTTTTATTATTGTTGTGAAATTGAGTACAAATTTAGTCAAAACCGATGAAACTAACCCAAATATTAAGTCAATTTTTGTCCTTATATCGGTGCTATTAAGTCAATTTATGACTTACTTGCAAGCATTCTGCTTCAAAGTCTTGCGTACAAGCTGGGAAACAACAACCTCCAATCATTCTCTTTTGCATGGTATTCCACGCATCAATTGGCAATAAGGGTTCCACCATCACTTTAATTGTTGTGGAAATTACATATATCTTTATTATCAATTCACATCAAATCAATTCATGACTTGAAAGTCGGAGGAAGACTCTTTCGTTCTTTTTTTTTTTTTTAAATCTACTCTTTAATTATAAATTTAAAATCACTAACCTAACAGTCAAATTTTTTTTTGAGAAAAAATTTAAATTTTTGCTAACATAATAAACTCAATAAAACTATTTAAGCAGTATTATAAATTAAATTATCTATTGTTCTTGTGATAATAGAAATATTTTTCTTTTTAGTTTATCCAAAAATATGTGATACTTTTTAGTTTTAATTTATTGTTAGTTTATGAATTATCTACAATATCCTTATGTAATTTATCAATAATAATCAAATTTGCATTTAATTTTTTATATCATTTTTAAATAAAGTTTAATAATGTAATATCTAATACGCATAACTTTAATTGAATTTAATTTTTTTAACATTTGTCAATTAATTTATGACAATTTATATTTTCAAATCTAATACGTTTTCGGCGTAGCCATTCAAGCTTAGATAATTATGGGCCGATAAAAAAATGAAAGTTGGGCATAATTAAGCCTTAAGGGCCAGGATTGGGCTTGAACTTTTCAAGTCTATCAATTTTGTGGCTAGGCGTGGATTGAGAAATATTGTATTTGGTTATAACTATAAATACGAAAGTAATATATTTACTAATATAGTTTTATTTATAACTAACATATAATTATAATTTTATTGTCGTGTTTTCTCAAAAAAAAAAAATTGTGATGTAAAGATAATAAAACTAAAATATACTAGAATAATGTGAAATATGGTTTAATAATGATGTTTCAATTTAATTTTTCATCAAATGGAATTATTTTATATATAACTTGGTAGTAATTCATCTCTAAATTAAAGTTGTATTTGAAAATCAGTTCATTTCAAAATATAGAACAATCATAGTTGTACAGAATTAAAATACTATTAAAATTACTGAATTCTATTGGTAAAAAGCTATGGATTTGAGATAATGATGTCATGAAATATTAAATCTTGAAAGTATGCAGGCCGAAATTGAATTTTCAGTCAGCTGATTTGTTAGCAAAGAGTTAATGTTAGGAGACTTCTGTCAGGTTTGGGACTTTACTTTTCTTTCTTTTTCTTGTTAATTCAATTGCTGTTTAGACGAAAAACCTAAACGATTTTTGTTGCAATTTGAGTTTCTCTATTCTGTTGTGCATAAATTTAGGATTGAGCTAATCCTTAGACGTTGTAATTGATGGTTTTGGGAGTACTGGAGTTTGGTTCCTATGTGTTTAAGAAGCTTCAATGCATTCATGACTGATTGATTCATTTGTTAATTTCTTTTATGATTTCTCAGCATTAAGCATTACTATATTGTTAATTTGTCTACTGGTTTGATGGATTAAGCAGTACATATAATTATCTGTTTGCATGCTTCCTTTTGGTTGCAAACTGAATTATATCAAAATTCTATAATTCACCAGTAGCAGCAGTATCTGTTTTATATCCAAAAGACTATAATCTTGAATTTGTCCTTTTTTTTTTAATGAAAATCTGTTTGAAAATAATGATTTTATTTATAAAACATGACATCTACTGAAGCATGAAATGAAGCCCGTGCTTAATTGACAACAGTCTGCAAGAACAGTTCCAAGGCCCTTTCGAATATCAGAATTCTCCACCAAACAATCAATCACACACTTCCAATCCAACTCACCTACTGAAACATATATGCTCTTATATATTTTTATTCAATTTATGTCCATCAGGTGTTTGTGAAAATGTCACAGTGAAACGTGTTGTTGCTGAAAAGTTCAAACATGAGAGTTTTGCGATAAATTTTTTCTATATTGTTGGAATTGAGTTTGGCGGGGACATAGGAGTTGAAAAAAGTGATAGTAATATTGTTCTAGGAATTCTAGGTCTTCATGCTTTTAACTGGGTCTCAAACTTGCCTTAAAGAAATGGAGTTCGAAAAATGGTTTAGGCAAAGAAAAAGAATGGGGATTTCGATATTCTTGTTCATAACCAGGCCTTTGGCTGTGAAGTTAAGCCGTAACAAGACCATTAGAGCCACTCACTTGCCTCCCACCAGTACTATATCCAATCTTTCCCAGGTTTCTTAGCTTGAAAAAATGCCAAGGAAACCAACATAAGTTGGCCCAAGTGAAAAGGACTCGGATCGCTTAAGCAAGTGGTCTCGGATTTGAGTTCTTGTGGCATAGGAGAGAACAGTATTAGCTGTCATATTTCTCTATAAAAGCGGTATTCAAATATGTAACAGATATGCAAATGAATGATTATAGTCAAATTTCTCTCTCATATTCTCTCTATGTTTGTAATCGGATCTGTATTTCTTATTCGTAACTCTTGAGTTCTACTACTTCTTCTTAATTACTTCAAGTGTCCATTTTATCTATCTTCTGATTTTTTTACTGCAAATTACTAGTTACAACTCTCAAGTTGTGATATTGCTGCATTGCGTTCTTTGTTACAGTGGCTGGATACTTCACTCCCAGGTCCGGGTCTCATCTACACTGATGCTAAGTACATGGATAACGTCTTGCACTCTTCTGCTGTAGACCATTCTGAATTTGGCTTGGTGATAGATGACTGCAAGCAAATTCTCAGTAATAGGACAAATATTGTTGTAAAAAGGACCGGGAGATCAGCCAACTTGGAAGATAAGCTTGCAAGATCCTGTGTTATTTGCTGATTTCTCTGTTCGGGATACATTCCTTAATTAGTTGTATTTGATATTTTCTATTATTGAAGCTACTATGTTTTTCCTCCAGACAAAAAAATACTTCAATTTTATAGTTTATCTATAAAGAAAATCTAACGCATATATCGAATTTAATTGAGATCCACATTTCAGATATTGAATTGTTGGAGTTTTGAAAGCTAAAGAGAGGTGAGTAAAACATCAAGAGGAACCTTCCTTTTTCTCTTCCTCATTTTCTTAAGCAAAGACATCAATCTCCTATATGCAGAAATATCATCAGAAGAAGTGGTGATGGTGGCAGAATAAGGAGCTAGCTAAGGGTGTAGCTTCTGCTTTAAACTCCAAAAAACCAGCATCTGCTACCAACTCAAGAGCGTATTTCCTTTGACAAATATTTATGCCACTGGAATTTCTTGCAACTTCAACTCCCACAAGTTTTTAATATTGAACCTCTTTGAAGCATTCCTAAAACAAATAATACCCTAAGATAGTGTTTGTTAAGCTTGGAAAGGTCGGGATGGAAAAAAAATAAAATAATTCCAACTTTTTCTATATTTTCAAGCGTTTGTTAAAAAAAATGAATCCCACAATTTTTTTTAACTACTATATCTTGATATTTCAAGATAAAAAAAATAACTAAAAAATTGAAGAAAATTTATTTTTAATTTATTTCAAAAAAATTTAACAAAAGAATAAAAAAAAATTTTGGAATGCTTTTCAGTTTTATCTTGACTATTCCATATCTTGGTCCAGAAAGTATTTCAGTTTTATCTGAAAATTTCTTATCTGGATCGATTTAACAAACGCTACCTAAGAACATAGTAGCTGTTTTTTTTTTTATTATTTAAAGGATGGTTTGGTAGTCCTAATATATAAACAAAATCAAAGATTCGATAAAATATCTGTTCAGATTTTGGTTTATAAGTTATGAGAATTCAAATTCCATGCTATATACAGCCTATATCCCAAAAGAAAGTATAATCATATTCTAAGCTTTCAAATTCCTTGCCATAGCATGCAGAAAACAAAATTCAGAAGCTTTTGATGCAATAATAATAACAACAACAACAACAACAAGGGGTTTTGAAGAGACAAAGATAAATCCCAGTAATAAGAAATTGGGTATTTGGTGGTGTTGGCATGTAAGTTTCCATAATTATGGATATATAGTGTTATATAATTCATCCCAAATATAAATTATGGATATAAAGTAAAAAAATAAACAAAGAAAATTAATTCCGCAACTTCTCTATTTAATTGACAAATAAGTGTTCATCCAAACATATACTCAAATAAGCAGCCAGCTATGGATGCTAAAAGTTTTACAAACAATACCCAAACTCTGGCAATTGGTACAACTCATGAATGTCCAACTGTTTAATGAAAAATGGCAATGACACTAGCTTTTCTCTAATCCAAAAACTTTTGGAATGTGCTTGATCTTGTAATTTTCCTTACCTTTCAACCTCCTCGCAAGGTCGCCATGCAAACCACTGAAATGTAATTCTTCAATGGTAGTAATGTATTGCAAAAATTCGGGCATAAACATCAACTTGGGACAATAAGCAAACTGAAGAATCCGCAAACTTGGAAACGCCCCATCTGCAATCTCACTCCATTCAACAAGAAATTCTGAATGAATTGTCAAACATTCCAGCAATGGAAATCCACCCGCATCACAGAACTCTTTACTGATGCACTTAGCCTTGTAAGCATTCCATAGAGTGAGGTGCTTTAATTTGGGAATAAATTGAAGAACTAAGGACATATTGTCCTGAATATTAGAATTATATAATCGTAGATTTGTTAGGTTTTCCATAGAGGAAAACCACTTGGGAATTTCAACTAGACGACCCCTTAAGTGAAGCTCTTGAAGATGAGGCGGTGGATAAAATGATTCTAAATCAGGTAAAATATCTATTGTTTCATCCGTTACATTGGAAATTGGTTCTGCTCTCAATGAGAGGGACACAAGCTTTTCCATCGTCATGATGGCTGCAAATAGCTCTTCTGCACTTTCCTCAGACACATGATGAAGCACAAGTTCTCGAAGTTGGGTCAACTTACTCAATTCACTAATAATGGCAGGAATGCAACACACACAATCCCAAGTATGAAGATTCGCCAAAATTCCAATCCCCTTTGGAACTCTAACAGACATAGGCATTAAAAGATGCCTCAGCTGCTTAATATTTAGGATTTCAACAGGTAATTGGCGTATGCATGAATTCTTTATATCCAAAGTTTGAAGCTTTTGGAGATTGCCTATACTACTTGGAAGCTCCTTTAATTCAATTCCATGTAATCCTAAATACCTAAGATTAACCAAATTTCCAACTTCATCAGGTAAGTACTTAATCCAGATCCCCAATAAATCCAAGACCACCATAAACTGAAATGTACAAATGGTTTCAAAAAATGCACCATAAATTAGGCCTCCCGCAAACAGGGATCGCACCAAAAAGCTTTTCAAATTATCAGCACACGAGCCTTTTTCTTTTTTACAACTGATTTTTGCATAAATTGGTGAATTCTTGGCCTCATTAACGAAATCTCGCTCGACTTTGTAAAGACATATTTGTTTATACATTTCACAGACTACTAAACCAAAAATGGATCTCTCTTCTATCATTCCTAGGAAAATTAATTTATCAATAATATTTGAGGCTGTATCCTCCAGAATCTCCCCTGATTTTTCTGGTATAAGATTTTCAGCTATCAAAAGCCGGATTAACTTTTTTTTGTCCATATAGTGACATCTGGGAAGCATACAACAATAATCTAAGCAGGATCTAATATAATGAGGAAGCATTTCATACTTTGATTTTGGAGCTGCTAAATCAGAAGACTCACCTTTGTCTTCGTCAATTAGGGATTGATTGGCATGGACTTGGGCTTTTGGTTTGGGCATCTCAGTATAATGTAAGTACTCGTATCCGTGATCAGATTGAGAGAAAGAGTAAAAGAGAGGCATGGGTGTTGGATGGAAAAGAAGAGATGGATGTGAGAGCGTTAGAAGAACGGATGAGTAAAGATGATAATTATGCAATCCAGCATTTGATCTGCAAATACCCAAAATTATATCAAATTTTAGATTCTGTTTGAATAAAATAATTGAAATTGTGAAACATAAAATTAATTTGTAAATAAATTCTTATATGTGGAATAAA
The DNA here is from genome assembly GCA_037975025.1 of Excoecaria agallocha. Lineage (NCBI taxonomy): Eukaryota > Viridiplantae > Streptophyta > Magnoliopsida > Malpighiales > Euphorbiaceae > Excoecaria > Excoecaria agallocha. The sequence goes on along the minus strand of JBBPFJ010000372.1, from coordinate 52,343 downwards.
ATACCTAAAATATGAAATTAAAAATACTTTTTTATTTTTATTTTTGAAATTAATGAATAAAAAATTATTTTTATTTTATTTTTTAAAATATACTTAATGCTAATTTTGATATATTTTTTTGATAATAACTTTCAATAATAAAAAAAATTAGATAAAATTTACATGCTACCAAACTAATTCTATATTTATAGAGTAAACTACAGATATTTTTAATATTAAATCAAGTTTATAACATACAAGATATCTAGTATAATAAAATAATATTCTTATTGACATTTGAATCAATTTACCATCAAAATTTTATTAATTTAAAATGTATTAATATTAGATTTCTAATATTTGTAGAATATTTCAATTAAATAAATTTATCCAAAATTCCATTAGAAATTACTAAAATTATTATTTTTATTAAAAAATTAAGTTTTAAGTTTTTATATTAAAAATTAATAATGAATTGTGGTTGTTGTTGTTATTATTATTATTTTGTTAATTTTATTAATTTGAATAATAATAACAATAAAAATAATGATGATATTTATTATAACTATGTTGATAATAATTACTTAAAATAAATCAAATTCATTGAATTCAATTTTTTTTATTTGAAGTATAAAACATAAGAATTATAAAAAAATTACATAATTTGGCATTAATTTCTTTTACATGGAAATTTGCACGCATCATTTGGCATTGAAGGTCCCACCCATGCATGACTTTTAGTGCGGAAAATACATATAAGTGTAGTTTGCTTTATCAAGTCGGTAGAGTCTTTATGTTATAGGAGCTTAGCTGTACACGGTTTCTTAGAGTAATCTATTTGTGAGTTAAAGTCTTAAAGATATACTTGAGTTATCATTTGTAAGATATATCACGTAAAAGCCATGTAAATGCCTCTATATATATATATATATATATTCTACTCTTTAATTATAAATTTAAAATGACTAACCCAATAGTGAAAATTTTCTTGAGAAAAGATTTAAATTTTTGCCAACATCATAAACTAAAACAAATTATTTACTATTTGCACAAAAAAAAAACTCTATCAGTCTCGCAATAATAGAAATACATTCATTTTTAATTTATCGTAAAATATATGACACTTTCTATTTTTAATTTACTATTAATTTATGAATTCATTAAAAATGCCTTATTTTTAATTTCTCTTGAAATGTGGCTGGGAGAGTAAGGTGCTGACAAAGAAAAAGTCGACATTAAATAATAATAATAATAAATAAATAAATAAATAAATAAGTAATTGAAGTGTGGTAGCGTACCTCCCACAAATCTCTGGCTTCAATAAATGTCCTGACGGGGAGGGAGAGATTCTCCCAATGAGCGGTCATTGTCGATTTGCAAGGCTTTCGGTTTACAAAGAGTAGTACCACTCTGTTCTCAGATAGAGGCCCAGCCCATATCTTCTCATTTTATGCCCAATTTCTCTAAATTACTTTCAGCTCATATTTATTTTACCCAAATTGCTTTTCTTGAATTCATAATCTAAAATTTAAAAAATAAATAAATAAATAAAACAAGGGTTGGATTTATCTCAGATCACGTTCTCCTGCCATTCTAACCTTCTTGGCTTGAACACCCAAAGAATCTATCAAATTTCAAAACATCATTAATAAAAAGCATATATGTACATATATAAATCATATTTAATTTTTTCTTTTTGATATTAAAAATGCCTTAAGGAAAGATATTCCTTGGCAATGGATTAGTTTATATGCTGTCTAGTTCAAAAAAAATATTAATTATGGTCATATTTGTTGTGATAATTATGAAATATTTAGATGACTATTAAACTCATAATTCTTACTATTATAGTAGAAGTCTACTTCTTCTATTTTGTACCTATAAAACAGATGTTGCCTTCCTTTTTCTCTTCCTCATTTTCTTAAGCAAAGACATCAATCTCCTATATGCAGAAATATCATCAGAAGAAGTGGTGATGGTGGCAGAATAAGGAGCTAGCTAAGGGTGTAGCTTCTGCTTTAAACTCCAAAAAACCAGCATCTGCTACCAACTCAAGAGCGTATTTCCTTTGACAAATATTTATGCCACTGGAACTTCTTGCAACTTCAACTCCCACAAGTTTTTAATATTGAACCTCTTGAAGCATTCCTAAAACAACTAATACCCTAAGAACAGAGTAGCTGTTGTTTTTTCTTATATTTGATTATTTAAAGTATGGTTTGGTAGTCATAATATATAAAACAAAGATTCGATAAAATATCTGTTCAGATTTTGGTTTATAAGTTACGAGAATTCAAAATCCGTGCTATATACAGCCTATATCCCAAAAGAAAGTATAATCATATCTCAAGATACTACAGCCGGAACTCAAAGAATATCTATTTTGATAAGAAATATTAAAATTACATTAATTAATATAAAAAAGAAATTAATAACTAATTAGTAAAAGGAGAGTAAAATAAAAGAAAGGGGTTAATTTCACCCACAATCACTCAACTTATCACTAATCGCGCAAAAGTAACCGACTTTTTTTTCCTGACTTAAAAGTAACTGAACTTATTACAAATTTGCATAAAAGTCATGATCACCGGATTCCGGCAAGAACATTTGCTGGATTGATGACATGGCATGCCACGTCATATGCCGGACACACGTGGCATGTTCCACATTTGGGTTAATTTCAGCCACGGTCACTTAACTTATGATTTATCACTCAAAAGTAACTGACTTATTTTTCGTGACTTAAATGTTACTGAACTTATCATATTTTTTCAAAAAAGTCATCTTGACCGGGTTATATGTTTTTATTTTAGTATAATATGATTTATAATTTTGTATAATTTTTAGACACAAATTTTTTTATTTTTTTTAAAAAAATAGTTTTCATTTTCAATTTTCGGTTGACCGAACCAAACCGATCGAAATTTTCGATTCAGTTGAATTCGGTTATTCTATAAATTTGGTTCGATTCGGTTGATTAAAATCTTACAAGTTTGATTTTCGGTTATTTCGATTCGGTTCGATTATTGAACAAAACTTACTGTTGCACATGGCTACATGGAGATGGATTTATCATCACATCATAAGCTATGACACATTAGCTATGAACACACATGGATTGTTGATGTGTCAAATATGACACATTAGCTGATAAAGGTGATTTGATAACTGACGTGTCAAATATGAAATATTAGCTTATGATGTGACAATAAATCAATCACTATGAGTATCAGGTCAAGATGACTTTTTTTTGGAAAAAAATGATAAGTTCAGTGACATTTAAGTCACGAAAAATAAGTTAGTTACTTTTAGGTGATAAATCGTAAGTTCAGTGACCGTAGCTGAAATTGACCCAAACGTAGAACATGCCACGTGTGTCCGGCATATGACGTGGCAAGCCATGTCATCAATCCGGTAAGGGTTTTCGCCGGAATCCGGTGATCATGACTTTTATGCAAATTTGTAATAAGTTCAGTTACTTTTAAGTCAGAAAAAAAGTCTGTTACTTTTGCGCAATTAATGATAAGGTGAGTGACCGTTGGTGAAACTGACCCTAAAAAAAGGGATATAATTGAAAAACGGAAAAATTTAGGTGCATATAAAGAAATGGTAAAGCTGGAAAAACTAAGCCAAAAGAAAAAGTTCAATGGTATATTTTCACCATGATGCCAGCATTGTTAATAATATTCTGATGAGAAATAAAATGTTTCCATATATTGTATTTTTGAAAGTAGATACTTACTGAAAACATGAACAACATTTATGTTATGATTAAAGAGGAAGCGACCAATTAACCCAGCCCAAATTCAGAGGACCAGAACGAGAGGAACAACAGCTGAATGGTATTTTTGTAATTTCCACTGATCATCTTCAAGAATTGAAGGTCTCACCACTATTTTTGTAAAATGGTTCCTCCCCCGCCCTTTTGTTTTTTGGTTAAAATATGTTCATGCAGAAATTTCCACTAATCACCTTCAAGAATTGAAGGTTGCAGATTCACTGCATACAACATAATCACATAAACAATTGATAAGATTTTTGTTGTTTTATGTATATGAGATGAACATAGTTATTTTTCAAATGAAATTGGAAGTTTTATGTATGTGTTGTGATCACAGAATGCTTTCATTTATTTTTGTTAATGATTTTGTGTTTATGTTGGTGTTGGATAGTTTTTAGTGCAATTCAAAATAAAAGTTCAAATTATTTATTGCATTTTAGATAAAAAAACATAAAGCAATTCTCTTCTAATTCCACTTTTATTATATTCAACTCAACATAACAAAAAGTGATAAAAACAACAAATAGAAATCATATAGCAAACATCTAAAACATGAAGAGATAGCAATAGAAAGCAAAAGAGACAATTATAGTAAAAAACCACATAAAAGTGTAGACCTCTAAAGACAGCTAAAACTCCAACAAACTCTGTTCCACAAACGATCAAGGAAACCATAATATGCATGTCTCCATCTTCTGTTTGTGAACAAAGGACACAAAATGCTCCAAAACCCCACTATGAATCCAAGTGAAATGCTCACAAACAATATCCAATCCACTTCATCTCCATCACCATTCCCATTTTTAGTAGTGGGAGTAACACCATTAGCACTGCAATTGTCGCTGAGAGGAGGTCCACATAGTCCTTCATTACCGATGAAGCTTGATGAGTTAAGAATCTGCAATTGGGTCCCCGTTGGAATTCTTCCACTCAATTTGTTATAGGATAGATTCAACATGCTCAAAAATGTCAAATTGGCAATGCTCTGCGGGATTCTTCCGTGTAACTGATTTTGTGAAAGATCCAAAGCTTCTACCTCTCTCATAGCACCCATGTGCTCTGGAATTTTTCCAGACAGAAAATTATTTGATAAATTCAGAGACTGCAATGCTATAAGTATTGTAATTTCTCTCGGAATTTCTCCAGATAAACTATTACTGGAAAGGTCCATGCTTCTCACATATTTAAGAAGATTTTTGTATTCAAGCATTTTACCTTTCATCATAATCATAGCAACTTCTCTAAAACTCGATTCAACGCCATTGAATGAACCAAGATAAGTGTAAAATTGATCATGAGGATCTGTTGTAGCCATGGAACTAAAATTCCTAATACAATTGGGAATGTTCCCAAATAAAAAATTGTGAGAAAGGTCTAGAATCTGTAAATTTTTCAAATGGCAGAGTTCCTTTGGTATATCACCATCCAACTTATTCCGATGAAGATTGAGAATTGACATATTTGAATTCCATTTTTCAATCCATTTTGAAATGTGCCCTGTCAATTGATTTTCACCAAGATCAAGTAAGGTTAAGGATGTGCAATTTTGAAGTGACGATGGAATTTCTCCGGAGAGGCTATTATTTCGAAGATGCAACAATCTAAGAAATGCCAAATCCCCAATTGAGTTGGGAATATTGCCACTAAAATTGTTATTGCTTAACCTTATAGACTCCAAATACGGCCAATTTGACCAACAATCAGGAATTTCTCCGGATAAAAAGTTATTGCCAAGGTGCATAAACACCACCATCCACTCCATTCCATCCATCTCATGACACAAGAAGTTGGATAGAGAACCTGAAAATGAATTGTCTGAAAAATCTATAGATATCACATTATTTGAAATGCGAGGTAGTGAGCCTTCGAAATGATTTGAACTTAAATCTATTACTTCAATAACATTACCAGAAACAGATATATCTGGAATGACCCCATGAATTTGGTTATAAGAGAGATTTAAATAAGAATAAGATCTAGAGGAATTCCTAAACCAATTGGGAATAGTGCTAGAAATTGTTGAGTTTGACACATCTAAATACAATAAATCTTTTAACGAACCAATCCAACTTGGAAATTGCGAGCCAACATCCCAACCACTCATTCCTAGGAATCTTAGACGGATGAAAGGTGGAATCCAATCAGAACTAACTCTCAAAATCAACCCATTCATGGACCCATCAAACCTTGTTAATTTTGAGAGATTTGCGAAATGATTTTTAAAAATATTACCCTCCAATGAATTATGAGAAATATCAATCTCATCCAAATTTGCAAGCGCTCCAAGCCCTTCTGGAACAATTCCACTCAATTGGTTATCTTGAAGTCTTAGAATTCTCAAAGACATCAATTCTACTAAACCCAATGGAATTGGACCGAAAATCGAATTATCTGACACATCAAGGCTGGTCAACTTATTAAAATTGCCAAAACGATTGCTCAATTGGCCAAATAAGTTACAACCATGCAAATGCAATGATTGCAGCTCATTTGAAACACAACTTGATTGAATCTCGAGGATGTCACTAACGTCTTGGCTTAAGTTTACACCTCCCAAAGATAATGTCCTCAAATTGCAAAGATTTTTGAATGATTTTAGATTTCCTCCATCAAATTCATTATCTGATAAGTCAAGGGTTGTGAGAGACGTCATGTTTCCAATGGCATTTGAAATTTCACCTTTCAAGAAATTGGAACAAAGATCAAGAAGCTCGAGGTGTCTAAAATTGTATAACCAATTGGGTATTGACGAATTCAATCCATTATAATCCAAATGGAGTTCCTCAATTGAAAAGAGATTTTGGAGCTCATTAGGAATGGGACCTTCAAAGTTATTCCATCCTAAATTAAGAGAAAGCAGAGTTCTAAGACTAAGAACCCATTTAGGTACCAAGGAAAAGGAATTTGAAGAGAGATCCAATCTTTGAAGTGAACTCATGTTCTGAAGTTGAGCATGGGTTGGACCTTGAAAACTATTGCTGGCTAGATTTAGAAACTTGAGAGTTTTGAGACGAAACACCCAATTAGGGATTAAAGATTCAGGAAAAAAATTCCGTGACAAATCAAGAATCGAAATGGATGAAAAGTTGACATGAACCAGTGCTGGAATATGAACAAGATTGGAACCAGACAAGTGCAATTCTACTAGAGAAGGCAGATGGTTCACTGTTTGCAACCAATGGATGGATTGGCCAAGGTTCACGGAACTCATGTCAAGGTATTCAAGCAAGGAAAGACCTGAAAGCCAATGCAAACTGTCAGCATGTATAGAATATGAAGGAAAAACAAAGTCGCGGCCCTTGAGATTAAGATAGTGAAGATTTGAAAGATTCCCAAGCTCATGAGGAATCAATCCCCCAAATCCTGCATTTGAAAGATTCAGGACTCTTAAGCTCCTTAGAGAGCCAAGAAATTTGGGAATTTGAATTCCACCAAAATCATTGTTGCTTAAATCAAAGTACCTTAACTCCTTCAAATTCAGCAAACATGAATTAATCTTACCACCGAGTATTGACTTCATATACTTTTCATATGAACCATATTCTTGGTAATAATCTTCGTAAGAAAGAGATTGAAGATGGAGCTCCATGACATGGCCAGTTAAGTTATTGCAGATTACTCCATGCCATTGACAGCAGACAGTTTGAGCTCCCCATGATTGGAGCCTATTCGAAGGATCACTAAGCCCATGCTTGAACTGCAAAAGAGCCTCTCTTTCAGCTGGGATGCAATCAGAATTGAAGCCTCCAAGACTGATAATGGGTGAATTTAAGAAGAGACAGAGGAAAGTAATTGGAAGTAAAACACTCATTATTGGTTTGTCCATGAACATATACTCTAACTCACTTATTACTGGATATAATGATAGCCATTGGAATGCCATTTATATATAGTGAGCTACTTGCAAGAATTCTATCTCAATTCAAAGTGTTGTACAAGCTGGGTAATTGCCTATCTCCTATCCTTTATTTTTTTTTGTTTTTGCAAGCATTCTGTCTCAACTCAAAGTGTTGTACAAGTTGGGTAATTGCCTATCTCCTATCCTTTTCTTTTGCCAGCCAAATCTTCTCTTTCTTTTTATCAGTTCTAAGCTATCAAGTCAAGTCTTATCCTTAAATCCTTGATACATTTTTTTATTTTTTGCATAAATTATATTCTTTGCAGGAAGGAGCGGATTGTTTACATAATCTATTTCGCATATCATTATAAAATTAATCTTGATTCAATTTCTATTTTTTTTATTTGTGTCATGGAGAGTTCTATTTACTACATTAAATTCATTTTGCATCCACGTATAAAATTTACGGTTTAATCTATGCTATGTTATTTGTTTTATTTAATACAATTTTACCAACAATATAATCCGATAAAAAAATATTATGTAGTCATATTATTAATACATTAAGTTTGCTCTAAATTATCCGACTCTTGACTCATTTAAAGGAAACATTGTTAATAATATATATTCCCGTGATGAGATGAACATATTTTATGTTTTCAAATGAAATTGGAAGTGGTTAATGATTTTGAGTTTTCAGTATAATGCAATAAAAGTTCAAATTATTTACAATACTAAGAGGAAATCCACATCGGTCGATTACATGGATTCGGTTCAAATTTAACATTAATATTTTATAATTAGAAAAAAATTTGCCATGAGCTTAGTTTTTTCAGTTTTACTGAATAGTTTTGCTCGAACGTTCACGATATAAACTGATTTGATGTAAATTGAAGCGATGGTGGGACCTTTAATGCCAAATGATGTGAGGAATTCCATGCAAAAGAGAATGGATGGAGGTGGTTGTTTTCCAGCTCGTACGCAAGACTTTGAAGCAGAATGCTTGCAAGTAGCTCACTGTCCGCTACTTCACGGAAAGAATATAATTTGGGCAAATGTTTGCATCGACATAAGGACAAAAATTGACTTAATATATAGCTTGGAACTGATAAAAAGAAAACAAAACTTGGCTTGAAAATATATAGAGAGAGAAACCAAAGCCTAATAAATTTGATAAAGATGTAATCAAGTTGGAAAAATCAAAACTTAAAAACGTAAAATTAAGTCGTGGTGGGACCTCCAATTCTTCTAGATGATTTGTGGAAAACTAATTCCATGCAGAAGTATCACACTGTCCATGAATTAGGTTATATGGGTTAAGAGTACTACAATCTTAATTAAATCCATCTAATCCAGTCTTATTTAAATCTTGATTAAGCCTACACTCTGTGGTTCTTTACTGATATTGTCGCTTTTGCTTTCCATTGCCATCTCTTCATGTGTTTGTTATGTTGACTTGAATATAATAAAAGTGGCATTGATTTAAGTTTTTTTCTCTAAAAATATATTAATCTAATAAATAATTTGAACTTTTATTTTGAGTTATACTGAAAACTATGCAACACCAACATAAACTCAAAATCATTAACCAAAATAAATAAAAGCATCATGTGATGACAGCACATATATAAAACTCAAATTTCATTTCAAAAAACAAATGTGTTCGTCTCATATTTTTCCTTTAAACTAGTTAACACTCTATACGTACCAAAGCAACGTGTGAAGATTCAAACTGAGATAGGGAGGTAATTATACTTTTGTATTGTTAATAATAATAAAATACATAAAACAACAAAAATCTTTTCAATTCTTTACGTGATTATGTTTTATGCAGTAAATCTGTGGTGCACTACCCAAGATTGCCGGCTAATTCCGACTTCAAGTGTGAAAATTTCCGTGTGAATATATTTTAAACGAAAAAAATAAAAAAACTCATACTTTATTGGCCAAATTTTAACAAATTTTATACATTGAATTTTTAAATTTATAAATTTGTATAATAAATTTCTGAATTTATTGATTAAAATATATTAAATTCAGAATAGATTAAATAGACGAGATTACAATATATGTTTGATTAAAATCTTATGGTGTCATTTTTGAATTAATGTGGGACCCATCAAAATGTAAAATAATAAAAATAATCCACATCTGTTGATTATATTGTTTCAGTTCAAATTTACCATTAATCTTTTATCATTGGACAAAAAAAAATTGCCATTGGCTTAGTTTTTTCAGTTTTACTATTTCTTTATATACACCTAAAGGCTTTTTTTTCCAATTATATCCCTTTTTTTATTTTACTCATTTTAATTAGTTATTGAAATTTCTATATTAATTAACGTAATTTTAATATTTCTTATCAAATTGACATCCTTTAAATTTCGGCTATAATATTTTGGGTTCCATATATTAGATCATTTTCATATAAAACTCTTAACTGTTAGTCTATTTTTTTTATTATTGTTTCTATACTTTATTTTCTATTTAAATCTAATAGACTTAAATTTTGTCCAAATTTTTCTATTTTATTTATTTTATTTTATTAAGAGGATTCATACCAATTAATGGCATATATGCTCCTTATTTTATACTTTAATGGAAAAATTCATCAAAATAGAAGTTTAGTAGCAGTTTTTTACTAGTTTGGATATTTCAGTGGCAAAAACTGATATTAACGTTATAATATATATCCAAAGATTGTTGTAACATCTAATCCAACAGAAGGGCTTCATTAAGCTTCTTGCAGGGTTCACTGAAGCTTCAATGGTCGGCCTGCAAAATATAAAAAACCTTTCTTCGGGAAATAAAGTACATAAATAAAATACATAAATAAATCATATAGAAAGAAAAAAAAATTCTCTTGTTATTATCATCCAGTGAGCTACTTGCAAGCATTCTGCTTCAAAGTCTTACGTACAAGCTGGGAAACAACAACCTCCAAAGTCCAACCATTCTCCTTTCTTTTGCATGGAATTCCACACATACTGGAGCATTAAAGGTCCCACCATCACTTTAATTAGTGCGTAAAATAGCATATTATCAATTCATGTCGGGAACGTCGGAACAAGACTTTTTAATTATAAATTTAAAATTACTTATCCAACAGTGAAAATTTTCTTGAGAAAAGATTTAAATTTTTTATAACGTCATAGACTAAAATAAATCCATTGGTATTGTGATAATAGAAATATTTTCCTTGTTAGTTTATCCTAAAATATATGACACTTTCTAGTTTTAATTTATTGTAAATTTTTGAATTATCTATAAAAATCTTATATAATTCATCAATAACCAACAAATTTACATTTAATTTGTTATATCATTTTTAAAGAAAATTTAAAATAATATGATATTTAATACATATAATTTTAATTAAATTTAAAGTTTTTTTTAACACTTGTTAATTAATTTATGGCAATTTATATTTTCAATCCTAATTGGTGTTAGGCGTGGCCATTCAAGCCTAAATAATTATGGGCTGATAAAAAATAAAGGTTGGGCATAATTAAACCTTAAGGGCCAGGATTGGGCTTGAACTTTTCAAGTCTATCAATTTTGTGACTAGACGTAGATTGAGATACCTCTCAAGTCCGAGAACCATTTTTGTTTTTCTTTTGTTTTTTGTTTTATAAGAGAAGTATAGTATTTAATTATAACTATAACTAATATATTTACTAATATAGTTTTATTTATAACTAACATATAATTATAATTTTATTGTCGTGTTTTCTCAAAAATAAAAAATTATTGTGATGTAAAGATAATAATACTAAAATATACTAGAATAATGTGAAATATGGTTTAATAATGATGCTTCAATTCGATCTTTCATCAAATGGAATTATTTTATATAAAAATCTGCAGTAATTCATCTTTAAATTAAAGTTGTATTTGAAAATCGGTTCACTTCAAAATATGGAACAATCATAGTTGTACAGAATTAAAATACTATTAAAATTACTGAATTTTATTGGCAACGAGCTATGAATTTGAGATAATGATGTCATGAAATATTAAATCTTGAAAGTTATATTGGCCAAAATTGAATTTTCAGGTAGCTGATTGCTACTACTATCTAACTAAACTTTTTTCATAAAGATACTAATTATTAGGTAGAAGAGCCTCTCTCTAGTTTGGGATGCAATGCAAGAGAGATTTGAAAATCATTTATTTAAAAATCATTTTTATCAATTTTCTACAATTATATGTTCTCACTTTATTAGTTATCTTTTTTTAGTACATATATAAGGACAAAACATAAAAATATATAATTAACACTTCTTGAAATTTAAAAACCTATCACTTGAAGTGAAAAAAAAAATCTTAAAAATTGTCACTTTAAATGAAACGGAGGAAATAATAATAATTAATTTGATATTTACAACAATAATACAAATAAAAGGTATAATTGGTAAACAGTAGATAAAGTTACTAATAGTTAAACCTAACTTTTTTAAAACTATGTAAAAATAGAAGCAATATTATTATTTTGGAACGGAAAAAAGTATGATTGTAGGAAGGAAGGGTAGCATAACTTTGGGATCAATAAGTTTTAATTTATTGGTACTGATTTAGTAATAAAAGCCGAGAAACCTTAAATCCTAGCCCAATCTAATCTCCTATCAAAAGGGAAAAGAACTGTAATATAGCTATTTCAATTTTTATATGTTCAGAATTGTGATTAAAAAAAAAAAGAAAGAAAGAAGACCCAAGCAATCAGAAATATTGACGGGCATTTTTGGAAAGAGCTTTCTACATCAATAAAGCCTTCATTTGTATGAAACAAGAAATTCATTTCATTTTGCAAACTGAAAAAATAATAAAACCACCACCACCGCTACTGTCATTACCATCATCGCTACTATCACCGTCACCATCGCCGCTATCACCGTTAGACTACCGTTGCCGCTACCACTATATCATTGCTGCTGCTACAACTACACTACTACTGCCGTCGCTGCCACTGCCACCACCACCATACCGCCACTTTTGTCACCATAGCCTCATTTGCCATCATCATCAAAATTATTATCATAATATAAATAAATAATTAAAAAATACACTTGAATAATTAAAAACTATGATATAGTTTTTAAATATATAAAACAGTTTTTTAAAACATAAATAATAAAAACTGAAAATAGTTTCTGAATTTTAAAAAATAAAAATCTAAAATCCTACAATTTTACCAACGCACCCTTAACTTTTATATAAATTTTTAATTAAATGAAAATCTTTTCCTCAAAAAGATTAAGTAATTAAAGAACTTTTGTTTTCAGAATCTAACAACAGATGACGATATTGAATTGTTGGGAATAATTCGAAATACATCATTTTGAAAGAATTTGTATTTCATCGGATTTATGGAGTATTGTAGTTTATTTGACAGTGGCGAAATTAAAAAGAAAAAAATTGGCATTGCCCAAAAACAATACCAAGTTTGACCGATCATTTTTCACCTATGAATTCGATCTATTTGACCCACATAGTGTGACACTTTTATATTATGACTAAATTCAATCAATTTATATTTTTTTAATTTTTTATAATTTATACATACATAAATTTTTATTTTTAATTAAAAATTTAATAATATAATATTATAAAATTTGACTCGTTATTTTGCCAAAGAAAAATGAATGGTTAGCTTACTGATAACAAAGCTAATTCAGTTTGATATAAAACTTTATGGCATTAAGAATTCCAAAGTTATACAAATTTTCACTTCATAAATAGCTAAATCAGATATTTATTCAGGAAGATACTTTCTATAATCTTCTCCTATTTTTATGAGATTTTCTCTATTTTTTTTTTAATTTTTCCTATGATTTTTCTTATTCATACTTTCTTTTTTGCAGGTAATAAGTTCGGATCCAGAATTATTTTGACAACGTTAAAGATAGGTGTGGTGAGCGTAAAACACACCTTCATCCATATTCATTGCAATTCCCTTCCTCAACAATATCGATACCCATAAACAGAGCCGGAGGCAAGTAATTAATAGCTGACATTTTCATTGGACCAAAAAAAAAAAAGGGAAAAACTACGTCGTTTTGCTGGCTAGGGGAGAGGCAAGGGAGACCTAAATAGGGATTTGGGAATTGATCCATAAAGGACCGGCAGCAACCCCATTGCGACCACCGCTGACTTTCGCTGCCAATCGCCAGCAACTTTCGTCCCCACCCAGTTTTTGACCTCTAGAAAATCTCTTCCCTCTCTCTCTCTAGTTAGCTCTTCTGTCTTAATTAGTTTTTCTTTTCTTGTTAAAGATAGCCTCTGTTGTAACATGTGAACAGGGCGCATGGCTAGTAGAAGATAGAGAATTCAACAATGGTGCTTCTTTATCTACCGAGGAACTAGTATTCTTGATCCAAATATAATCAGATTTAACGCCAGAAGTTGATTCAACCATTCAAGAAAATACTCCAATGATCGTTAAACAGTTTCGAATCAATAGAGATTATTTATTACACAACACTTCTTCTTGGCAGCCATCTCTCTCTCGGTCTACCTATTGAATGACAATGTTGGACATGGAACTTTTGTTGCTGGTGTTATTGCGGGTCAAGATGCAGATTGTCTTGATTTTGCACCAGATACAGAGATTTAAGCAATTCATATGTTTACAGATGAACAGAATAGGACATCCCTATAAACTTTGATTCTTAAACTTCATATTGTGGCTCGAGCTTTACCCATGCAGAGAAGAAAAAAGCCAGATTTTGGACATTATAAATATTCCAAAATATCATCCAATGCTACTGCTGAAAAGGCAAACCAGAATTATTGATCATAAGTCATTACTTATAAGCTGTTAACTGTGATCTTGGGTCACAAGAAGGGGTCACTATCATTAGGTAATACCTACCGATCGTGATATAGGTTCGGTTTTGATTCTGAACTGAAAGATGGACTAGGTCACATTTAGTGCAAATTTTTTGCTGACCGTGAGGTTCATTCTGTCCAAAGGCAAAATACCAGACCCATCTTGTATACACTTTTTAACCTATAAACAGATATTTTTAGCCAAAATGGCCTTCTACAAACTTATTCCTTTATCTTTCTAGTTTCCAAATCATGAACTGCTCAAAATGATAGGGCAGTAGCCACATATAGAATTCAACTCAAAATTTCACTATCATACAGTATGATTCATCTTTTGGTTTCTTATACAAAATCAAGATATACGTGTCTAGTTTTCATCTCAACCGAAATTTCTCAATTTAAATTGTTGTAACTCAAGATATCACTAAATCAGTCCAGACGGGTCAATTGAACCCTAAGATAGAATTTCATATCTCAAGGATAAGAGAATCCTAATTCTAGGATTATACAATTATCAATTAATTTTCTAAAATACAACAATTACAATAATTAGAATTTTATTTCTGTATCACCTACCTCATCGGTCAGGAGCAGAGAGTATATATATCCCATTATGAAAATCAAGATGAACTCTACAATAGATCCACAATTTTCCAAACTATATATTTTTGCAAATGGATTCTTTTCATGTCATCCCGTGAGCTTTTCAGGTCGGCTTGTAATTTGGATCCACATAAAGTATATAGGGTCATTGATAAATCAATTTCTTTGTAATCCTAAACTAGTTAAGTTTTTCAGTTTTTATTTTTTTGAATCAAGTAAATCTTAGTGTTAATGATTATGAGTATTAATGCATTTAAAGGTGCTAACCATGTGCATCGATGACTTAGTGGATATGATCTAATTAGCCATGGGAATGCTATTCTTATAAAGTGGTATGCGTCGAAGTCTTTTGTGCACAATATGGGAAAGAACCAATGTTATTAAAACCGGATCGGATAAAAAACCTGAGAGACAAATGATTCTTGATTTGACTGGTTCAATAGGGATCAACTGAGTTTTTTTCTTTTTTTTAAATAATATTATTTTTAAAATTTTCTATAAATATTATGAAAATATAATTATACAAAAAAATAAAAAATAGTTTAAAAAACATATTTATCATCAAAAAATTAATCATAAACCAATATTTTCTAGTTATTCACTATTTATAATGAATATTTAAGTTAAATATAGTAAAAAATTGCAAATGTTCAAAAATATTCTTCAATTATAAATTATAATTTTTATTTTATTCATAAGAAATTTATTAAAATTTTCTAAATTTCAATTATTTTGTATTTATATTTATATTATACTTTTTCCAGCAAAAAACAATGTTACACCCGATTTTCACTGGTTTATACTCATTTTTTGGTTCAAATCGATTTTCTTTGATTATACCAGATTTTTACTGGTTTATACGGTTTTTATCCGATTCATACCAATTCCTTACGGTTTTTTGCCAACTCAATTTTTAGTCATCAAAACAACCGAATCATCTCCTGATTTATGGTTAAACCAATCCAATAGGCCAGTCCGGTCCAATTTTAATAACATTGGAAAGAACCTACCTCCCTTAATTTCTTTTTCCTTGAATTTTCTTTAAATCATTTGAGATTGAAGGTCCCACCACGCATTACTTTAGTGCAGAAAATACAAATGGGTCAAAGTTTTGCCATATCAATTCTAGTCTTTAGGTCCTTACTATTGACTATTGAGTATTCGTTTGGTAAATCATATATGGCTGCTATATATAAATTTGTCAACGAATGATTTTCTATTCTATTTATTATTTTTTTCAACTTTTTGTTTACAAGAAAACATACAAGTAATGCTTTTAAACTCAGTTTGACGGTGGAACTGGTTGGATCACTATGCAAGAAATTCACGGGTCAATTGAACCCTAAGATAGAATTTCGTATCTCAAGGATAAGAGAATCCTATTTCTAGGATTATACAATTATCAATTAATTTTCTAAAATACAACAATTACAATAATTAGAATTCTATTTCTGTATCACCTACTTCATCGGTCAGGAAATACAAATGGTTTCTGTATCACCTACCACGCATTACTTTAGTGCAGAAAATACAAATGGGTCAAAGTTTTGCCATATCAATTCTAGTCTTTAGGTCCTTACTATTGACTATTGAGTATTCGTTTGGTAAATCATATGGCAGCTATATATAAATTTGTCAACGAATGATTTTCTATTCTATTTATTATTTTTTTCAACTTTTTGTTTATAAGAAAACATACAAGTAATGCTTTTAAACTCAGTTTGACGGTGGAACTGGTTGGATCACTATTCCGTAAAAAAACTGAATTGATCCAAAATATAACTCAAAATATAAAAATACTCGGATTGGACCGGAAAAACTTGCGTTGGATCGGATTGGACCGGGTCAATCACAAAAGTTGTGCGTTTTGTTAAAACTCAGAATCCCTAAAACTAAAATCCCTTTTCTTCTCGGCCTCCATTTCTTTCACGTAGATCCTAGCAAGTCTCACACAGATCTTAACTTTTTTTTGCTTTTCTGTTTAAATGCAAGCAAAATAAAGATCTGAACTTCATCCATGTGGTTGGGTTATCATTTGCTGGATGTTGCTCCTCCTGGGATGTTTTACTTGCTTTTATTTAGCTAATACCGTGGGCATTTCTGGGTCTCGAGTGCTCTGTTTTGGTGTAGGCTTAGCCTACCTTTTTTTTAAACCCAAAAAAGAAATGATTATATTGATTCTTGTTAGAATTATAGCAAAAGAGAGAATTTTTGTTTTTGGTTATATGATTTATTTACTATGGAGAGAAACCAATTAGCACTTGAAACTCTCAACATTTAAAGAATTCTCAAACGGCACTATAACAAATTATGTAATTGTAGTGAGTTGGAGAATTATATCAATATTCAACTTGAGAGTCATTTTCATTTTTCCAACATAATGTCTCAAGAGACCATACTATAATTTCAATTTTCTTTTATGGAATTTTAACATTTGCTACCGTGTATATATATATATAGTGTAACTAAATGTAGAAAATAATAGAGATAAAATTAAAATTAAATACGTATATAATAATCTTTTAAGTTGGGAGGTTGATTTGTTATTTGATATTTATATTTACAAACTTTGTTAGAATTAAAATTAATATTTTTATATTGATATTTATATTTACAAACTTTTTTAGAATTAAAATTAATAATTTTATATTGATATTTAGTAATTAATAGATTTTTGAAGGTATTTTTACATATTATATTTTTAATTTTTTGTAAATAATTATATTTAAAAATAATAATAATAATAACTCCGAGTCGATCTGATCGAACCAATTGATCCATGACCCAGTTGGCAAGCTGAACCGACATCCGAGCCGAGTTTCAAAACATTGCATATATACAAGACAGTTATATATATATATATATATATATATATATATATATATATATATAAACTAGTTTTTGTTTCTTTGTACAAAGCTGCGAACCAGTGATCCCAGAGAAATAAACTAGTTTTATTTTATGTAACATATAGGGAATGATACAGACAACATATATAAAACACTACTCATTATAGTAATAATAACATTATACGCAAAATTTCTCCTTAATACACTACTAGCAATTGCTCCTCTTTTTTTATTTCACAATTTATTTATAACATTTATATTACATTTTTACCCCCTAATTATAAATACTGACTTCAATTCTGTAAAACACTACTCATTGTCGTAATGATAACATTACACACAAAATTTCTCCCAAATACATAAGCAAAAACATGCAAGAAATTCACTTAGCGAAACACCAAAGCGACAATAACATAATAGTAAAGAACAATAATAAAACTGTATACATCTAATGACACATGAAACTCCACTGAACTTTGTTCCACAAGCGATCAATGAAACAGTTATAAACATGTCTCCATCTTCAGTTTGAGAACAAAAGGACACAATATGTCGTGCAGTTAACAGAGCTTCTCTGCTGCCGTTGGCCTAGGAACAAAGCTCCGCCGCCACTATTGGCCAAGGAATAGAGCACCTCGTTGCGATGACTTTGATCTCGACTGCAATGTCGTGGAGTTACTGGCAGCTATAGTAGCCGGAAACGAGGATCTCCTCCCCAATATGAACAAAATCAAATTAATAAAGGTGAAAAGAATTAATAAAATGATATTTTAGCAACTTATAATGAATATTTTATAGATTCGATGTTCATTAATAATTTTTTTGTTTGTGTGAAAAATTGAAAGTTGTGGCATTGAGTGGAGTGAAATATAGTATTTTCTTACCGGATGTGTATAATTGTACACTTTGAGATTTTGCACTAGCAGGCTTCTTTGAAAGCAGATTCAGATTAGTATATCTTTCTTTACTCTAGCTTATCATGATTGTGATCAAGAATTATGAAAAAAGTAAATGCACTCAATCTATTGACAGCTGCTGCTGCTCCTATATCGTTTAAAGTTGTCATATCTTTACTCAAATTAAACTGGAACTTGTATTTACTCCGGAAGAAAAAGGTAGCATTGAACATACTACCTTGGTTAGTATGCTAAGAAAGAATAAGCTTAATGAGAATTTTGAGCCGTTATATAGTAATGGGAAGAAAGAATGCGTAATAGAAAACAACTAGAATAGAGGAAATGAAACGAAACAGAAAAATACTAAAAAAATAATAAAAAAAAAATAGTAACCGAAACACGTCCATAGCTTCAGCCCTTTCTTTCTTTTTTATTTATTGTTTACTTTTCCAAGGATTGACTACAAATAAAATAACCCTTTAACCAATAAAGGGAACTAAATAACCGAATTTTGAAAGTTTAAGGATTTAATATACAAAATTTTTAAAATTCATGGACTAAAATATGGATTTTTTTTTTTAAATATGTTCATGCAGGAATTTCCACTTACTTGGAGCCGGAATTGGCCGCCAACCTTGGGCAGTGGGTCACAGATTTACAGCTTACAACATAATCACATAAAGAACTGATAATATTTTTGTTGTTTTATGTATTTTATTATTATTAACAATACAAAATTATAATTGCCTCCTCATCTCAGTTTTAATCTTCACAAGTTGCTTTGGTACGTACAGAGTGCTACCCAGTTTAAATGAAATTGGAAGTTCAAATTATTTATTAGATTAGTATATGGCTGTTATATTTTAGAGCAAAAAACATAAACCAATTCTCTTCTAATTCCACTTTATTATATTCAACCCAACATAACAAAAAGTGATAAAAACTACATATAGCAAGCATCTAAAACATGAAGACATGGCAATGGAAAGCAAAAGAGACAATAACAGTATAGAACCACATACGAGTGTAGACTTCTAAAGACAATTAAAACTCCGCCAAACTCTGTTCCACAAACGATCAAGGAAATCATAATATGTATGTCTCCATCTTCTGTTTATGAACAAAGGACACAAAATGCTCCAAAACGCCACAATGACTCCAAGTTCTATGCTCACATACAGTATCCAATCCACCTCGTCTCCATCACCATTCCCATTTTCAGCATTGGTAACAACACCGTTAGCACTGCAGTTGTCGCTGAGAGGAGGTCCACAGAGACCTTCATTACCAACGAAGCTTGAAGGGTTAAGGGTCTGCAATTGAGTCCCCGTTGGAATTCTTCCACTCAATTTGTTATAGGATAGATTCAATATGCTCAAAAATGTCAAATTGGTGATGCTTTGTGGGATTCTTCCGTATAATTGGTTTTGTGAAAAATCCAAAACTTCTACCTCACTCATAACACCCATATGCTCTGGAATTTTTTCAGACAAAAAATTATTCGATAAATTAAGAGACTGCAGCCCTGTAAGTACTGTAATTTCCCTCGGAATTTTTCCAGATAGTTTATTGCTAGAAAGGTCCATACTTCTCACAAATTTAAGAAGAGTTTTGTATTCAAGCATTTGACCTTTCATCATAATCATACTATCTTCTCTAGAACTCAATTCAATGTCACCAAATGAAGCAGAAGAAACGTAAAATTGATCATGAGGATCAGTTGTAGCCATGGAACTAAAATTGCCAATACAATTGGGAATGTTCCCAGATAAAAAATTGTGGGAAAGGTCTAGAATCTGCAAATATTTCAACTCACAGATTTCTTTAGGTATATTACCATCCAATTTATTCCCCCTGAGAATGAGAATTGACATGCTTGAGAGACTCTTTCCAATACATGCTGAAATGTGCCCCGTCAATTGATTTTCACTTAAGATTGTGCAGTTTTGAAGTGACGATGGTACTTCACCCGAGAGGCTATTATTTTGAAGATGTAATAACCTAAGGAATGTCAAATCCCCAATTGATTCCGGAATATTGCCACTAAAATTGTTATGGCTTAAGCTTATGGACTCCAAAGATGTCCAATTCGACCAACAATCCGGAATTTCTCCAGACAAAAAGTTTTTGCTAAGGTGCATAAACACCATCGAGTACTTCTCTTCATCATCTGTCTCGTGACATAAGAAGTGGGATAGAGAACCTGAAAATGAATTGTTTGAAAAATCTATAAATGTCACATTAGTTGAAATACGAGGTAGTGAGCCTTCGAAAATATTTGAACTTAAGTCTATTACTGCAACATCATCAAACGAAAGAGAAATATCTGGAATGGCCCCATGAATTTGGTTATGAGAAAGATTTAAATGAAAATAAGAACTAGAGGAATTCCAGAACCAATTGGGTATAGAGTTAGAAATTCTTGAATTTGACAAATCTAAATGATATAAATTTTTTAATGAACCAATCCAACTTGGAAATTGAAAGCCAACATCCCAGCCCCTCAAGCTTAGGAATTCTAAATGGATGAAAGGTGGAATCCAATCAGAACTAACTCTCAAAATCAACCCATTCATGGACCCATCAAAGAATATTAATTTGGAGAGATTTGCAAAATGGTTTTCAGAAATATTACCCTCCAATAAATTATAAGAAATACCAATCTCATTCAAATTTGCAAGCGTTCCAAGCCCTTCTGGAACAATTCCACTCAATTTGTTATGTTGATGTCTTAGAACTCTCAAAGACATTAATTCTACTAAATCTAGTGGAATTGGACCAGAAATTGAATTTTTTGACAAATCAAGGCTGGTCAACTTATTAAAATTGCCAAGATGATTGCTTAATTGGCCAAATAAGTTACAACCATGTAAATCCATTGATTGTAGCTCATTCGAAACACAACTTGATTGAATCTCGAGGATGTCACTCACATCTTGGCTTAAGTTGACACCTTCCAAAGATAGTGTCCTCAAATTGCAAAGATTTTTGAATAATTTTAGATTTCCTCTATCAAATTCATTATCTGATAAATCAAGGGTTGTGATAGAGGTCATGTTTCCAATAGTATTTGAAATTTCACCTTTCAAGAAATTGGAACTAAGATCGAGAAGCTCGAGGTGCCTAAAATTGTATAACCAATTGGGTATTGACGAATAGAATCCATTTTTAAACAGATGGAGTTCCTTGATTGAAGAAAAATTTTGAAGCTCATTAGGAATGGGACCATCAAAGTTATTCCATCCTAGATTAAGAGAAAGCAAAGTTCTAAGTCTAAGAACCCATTTAGGTACCAAGGAAAACTGATTTGAAGAGAGATCCAATCTTTGAAGCGAAGTCATGTTCTGAAGATGAGTATGGACTGGTCCTTCAAAATGATTGTCGGCTAGATTTAGAAACTTGAGAGTTTTGAGACGAAACACCCAATTACGAATTAAAGATTCTGGAAAATAATTCCCTGACAAATCAAGAACCGAAATGGATGAAAAGTTGACATGAACCAATGCTGGAATATGAACAAGATTGGAACCGGACAAGTGCAATTCTACTAGAGAAGGAAGCTCATTCATTATTTTCAACCAATGGAAGGGTTGGGTAAGGTTCACATAACTCATATCAAGGTATTCAAGCAAGGAAAGACCCGAAAGCCAATGCAAACTGTCAGCATATGCATCATAATTGTAATGGAGATTAAGATATTGCAGATTTGAAAGATTCCCAAGCTCATGAGGAATCCGTCCCCCAAATCCTGCACTAGAGAGATTCAGAACTCTTAAGCTCCTAAGAGAGCCAAGAAATTTGGGAATTTGAATTCTTCCAAAATCATTGTTGCTTAAATCAAAGTACCTTAACTCCTTCAAATTCAGCAAACATGAACTAATCTTACCACTGAATATTGACTTCATATACCCTTCATATGAACCATATTCTTCTGCATAATCTTGGAAAGAAAGAGATTGAAGATGAAGCTCCATGACGTGGCCAGTTAAGTTGTTGCAGATTACTCCATACCATTGACAACAGTCGGTTTGAGCTTCCCATGATTGAATTCTATTTGAAGGATCACTAAGCCCATGCTTGAACTGCAAGAGAGCCTCCCTTTCGCTTGGGATGCAAGCAGAATTGAAGCTTCCAAGACTGAGAATGGGTGCAATTAAGAACAGACAAAGGAAAGTAATTTGAAGTAAGACACTCATTATGGGTTTTTCCAAGAACTTATACTCTTAACTCACTTGTTACTGGATATAACGATAGCCATTGGAATGCCATTTATATATACTGAGCTACTTTCAAGCATTCTGTCTCAACTCAAAGTGCAGCGTACATGCTAGGAAATTGCCCAAGATGATTGACTAAGATGAGGGGAAATTACCTAAGATGATTGACTAAGATGAGGGGAAGTCTAGCATGTATTATTCATTAGACAAAGTTGTCATCTTCGTCATAAAACATAACATAGCATCACCAAGTTGTCTAAGATATTTGATTATTGGAAAATGTATTATTTAGCTCTCGGTGTTTTTGCGCATCAAGTTATTTTTAAGTTAAAATGCATGTCGTCATTAGCCACTTTATATATATATATATAATTAGGGGTGTACATCGGAACCCGATTAATTCGAAATCTGAAATTTATATATTTTTCTTATCCGATACTATCATATATAAATATCGGGTCTCTACCCGTTTAACCTGATTTTTTTCGGGCTCCGACCCAATTTATCCAAATTTATTTTTTTTAATTTATATATTTAAATTAAAATCATAAATTAATACAAATAAATAATATTGAATACCATAAAAAATATTTTAAAAATACAACAAACTAACAATTTCAAAATTACATTAAATATATATTATATATTAATTAATATTGTAGAGAAATTGAAATTTTTTTATTTATATATTAAAAATTTTGGATTGTTCGGTCACCCAAAATATGCCTAATATCAATAACTGAACCGACCCGATTACCCCACCCGAATGCTTCAGATCGGGTTGGTCAGATCGGTTCGATTTCTGCACACCCCTGTAACCTTAGGAAAATATATATATCAGTACTTTAATTAGTGTGAAAAAAAAAAATATATATATATATATATATATATATATATATATATACACACACACATATTTATTATCAATTCAAATCAAATCAATTCATATCATGAAAATCAAAGCAGGACTACTATTTATTTTATAAATTAGAAATTACTAAATGAATAATGAAAGCTTTCTTCAAAGTTTTAATTTTTTTAACAATATAATCAAATACAAATTTAAAAATATATATATTTACTTTGTATTATTAATCCAATCTGATAACATTTTTAAAAAATATGGATCCGGACTTGACGCCTGCAAGAAAAGAAAAGGACCAGTGCAGGTTCGAAAATATTCCGATAATAGATATATATATGTTGAAGTTGAATAGGAAAACCAATAAAGAAATGTATCGAATAGAGAGATAATTATAAGAAACTTATCTGCATTTAATAGGTAGGCATTAATGTCTTGTGACATTTAAATTAATGGCTAATAATGTGCTACCGTAATTATTTGTAACTTTTGTCGATTATATTGATGTTATTTTAAGTAAATTTAATTTTATGTCAATTACCGTTCCATGTCTTTGCAATTATACAAGTTATTTTTTTATGTCAATTCACCAAATTATAGTTATAATCACCAAATTAATGGCATTATATAAACTGTTGATGCCCGTGTTGTAAACCTTTTTTTTAATTTTGCCAAAAGCTTTTATTAAGAAAAAAAAATTATTTTTGCTTAATATGTAAAATACCCTCTAATATTATATAAAATTTTAAAAATCAACCAACGTAAGTTTGGCCTAAGTAGAATGGACTCTGGTCGCTTAAACGAGTAATATTGGATTTAAGTTTTTATGGATGCAGCAAACTTCGTTGGAAGATATTTTCATAATTGCGCTAGATAGTATTTTGAGTGTGGATTAATTTGAGTATAATATGTGTTAAATGTGTCTCCCGTCAGCTCATACTTAAAATTTGGTTATGTTTAATTTACCACTTACAATAACCCTTATAAATAACAACCAATCGATTACACTATGTTATTCTTTATCTTTATAAATGCCATAGTTATATTTTATCAAATCATGCATCTGCCAATTATTAAATTGAATGTTGTAAAATTGTCGATCTTTCTTATACATTTTCACAATAAAAATAATGTTACAATACTTGGTGATGACCTTATTTTAGATTTCTCAATAACATGTAATTCTGCTAAAACCAATGAAATGAAGCGATGCCAACAAATCAAATCAGTTCTAGATAATATTAGTTTTTACTTATAATTAAATCTATTATTATAATTTTTCACACCATAAAATTTGATTAGAAAGATTTTTTAATAAAGATTATAATATGTTAATTGATTTCTCCATTAATACTCTCAACTCATATAACCTTAGCCATATAACCTTAGCCATTGGATTAATGTTATTCATAAACCGTGTGATACTTTTGCGCGGAATTTCCACAGATCACCTACAAAAATTGAAGGCTTCACCACAAATTTTGTATTGTAAGCTTTGATTTTCCAACTCACATCTTTATCAAAATTATTAGGCTTTGATTTCTCTATATATATTACCAAGTCAAATCTTGTCTTGAAGTCGTTGGAAATATTAATCATACATTTTAAACGGATGATTTTCAATATGTTTGGTTGCAGCTGTAATATCAGTATCACATCGTTTGAGTCAAAATTGATGATGAAAATTTACATTAGAAAAAGAACTATATATTTTACCAAAAATATTATTACCATTTTTTTAGTAATCCTAAACTAATTACTTTGTTTTCACAATTTTTAATTATTTCATTTATAGTAACTTGAAAAAATATGGCCCGATAAATCCGAATTTTTAATAAAAAAAAAAGTCAGGCCGTTTAGTGGGATTAGATGAAGTCCTGTTAAGAGAAGAAGGCCTGTGAAACTCGATCAGATACTACAAGGTTGAGTCCTGCAAGAAGACTGACTCAAGTAGACCGGACATTATCATTCCGAAACTTATCTAAATCAATGAAGTATTTGGATCGGGATAGCATATAGAGAGAGATTGAGAGTTACTTGTTTTTATGTGTATGATGATTTGGTATATTTACATGAGAGGTTTAGAGTCACTTGAGTGATCTACCTAAATATCAGAATAGATATTTCACGATATGACATTGAGCAAATGATGAATTAAATGGAGGCATGTGTTAGTGCACCATTGAAGGTTCAGCCTTGTCAATTTGATTAGATGACCTTCTTGCCTTGATTATTGTGCCTACTTGTTCACTTGTATGCCAGACCTTGAGAGAGCTGGGTTTAGGCCTTTTTGGGCCTGCTTATCTAGAGGGCCTTTGTCCCAAGCCAAGTCTAGTTTAAGGTGGTTGGGCTAGGGATGCTCACGAGATGGAAAATCCCTGACCTCAGCGGGATCCGCCTCGTTTGAAGTGAAAAATCTCCAAATTTTCCCCCAACAGGAATGGGTACGGGAAAAAAAATTCCTGATATATATTTCGGGACGGGGGTGGGAAATGGGATATCCACCCCGCGGGGATCCCTGCCCCCAAAAAATAATTTTTTTATTTTAAAATATAATATTTTATAAATAAATAAAATTAAAATTAAAATATAACTTAATTTTATAATTATTAAGTTTTAATTATACTTAATTTTAAATTTATGAATGGTTAAATTTTATATTAATTTAAATTATGATTGATTTTAAATTTTTTTATTGATTAAATGTTATATTTTTATTTTAATTATTTATAAAATATTATATTTTAAAATTAAAAATTTTAATTTTTTGGGGGATGGGGGGATTTCCTCCCCATTATAGAATCGGAGGCAGGAACGAGAAATCTCCGATCCCGACGGAACATTGAGTGGGGGTATAATCCCCGGCCCCGCCCCACGAGCACCCCTAGGCTGGGCTAGTTATTAAAATGATAATTTAGGCATTATCATGACCTCTTATCGAGGCATATTCCGGACCCAAACTTTAAATTGATTAGACTATAGACATATAACAAAGTAACATTGAGGTTATTAAAATTAAAATATGCATGTGACAATTAAATTACGGTAATCAATTCCAAGCACATGAGCTACTTGCAAGCATTCTGTTTCAAAGAAATGGAAAAATAAGGGGAAATAACCCATATCCTCCTCTTTTGTCTTCTTTTGCATGGAGTTTCCACAAAACATCATAAGGAATTTAAGGTCCAACCACTTTCTGTGAGGAAAATTTTTAAGCTTTTCGTTTTTCCAACTAATATTTTGAACGTGTATTTTTTAAAATATTAATAATTAACGCCAGATTCAATACGTTTCGTTTTTAAATTATTAATTGACCAAGTAAAATTGATGATGAAAGTTTTCATCAGCAAAATATTCACACTTTACCTAAAATCCAACAGGTAATATTTGAAAGCCTACGGTGACAACGGCTGTTCAGAGTTGATTATCAGTGGAGTTAGAGGAGTCGTTTGACATGGTGAGCGGCAGCTAGGATTTCAAAAGGTTTTAGGATAAATGGCTATCATACCATGAAAGAGTTGAAGGCTCAATCATCTTTCTATTAACAATATGAATATTTATACAAGAGAATCCTATTTATAGGATTATACAATTATCAATTAATTTCCTAAAATACAACAATTACAATAATTAGAATTCTATTCATGCAGTTTAAGGTTCTAACCACGTGCATTGACTTACTGGATATGATCTTAGCCATAGTAATGCTATTCGTATGAAGTGTTATGACTTATGCGTCAAAGTCTTTGTGCATAATATGGGAAAGAACCTACGTTCCTCCGTTAATGTCTTTTTTCCGACACATCATTAGAGATTGAAGGTCCCACCGTGCATTACTTTAGTGCGGAAAATACAAATGGATCAAGTTTTGTCATATCAATTCTAGTCTTTACGTCCTTGCTATTGACTTTTGAGTATTCGTTTGGTAAATCATAAATGGCAGCTATATATAAATTTCTCAACGAATGATTTTCTATTCTGTTTATTTTTTTTTTCAACTTTTTGTTTATGAGATAACATTGAGTAACAAGGTGTGCCCTTGATTTATAATTAATCAGTGAAAATCATATAATTTGAAAATTTTGGGATTATGTCTATGTAATATGACATAATTTATTTCTTACTTGATGGGTGCTAAAGATTATGATGTGTTCAATAAGCCAAAAAAAAAAAAAAAGCTTCATTAGGCTAAAAATGATATCATGAGTTAAGAGTCAAGTTCATCCATAGTCATTAGACTTACACCTAATTCATTTAAAAGTAACTGAATTATTTTTTTTTGAGTTAAATATCACTAAATTTATTACATTGTTGCAGAAAAGTCATTTTTATCGATTTTCGATGATAATCTTTTGTCGAAATATTGATGTAACATGCCATGTTATATATCTGAATATACATGATATGACATGTCAGCAGCCACATCACCAGAAAATATCATATTACACGATATGTCAGTACGTCACGTCTTATGTCTAGACACATATGACCTCTTTGGGTGATGTGATTGCTAAAGTGACATGTCATATATGTCTAGGCATATGACGTGGCGTATCACGTCAATATTTCGACAAGAATTATAGTCAAAAATTGATCAAGATAATTTTTTTGCAAAAAAGTGATAAGTTCAATGATATTTAAGTCACGAAAAATAAATTAATTATTTTTTAACGATTAGATATAAATTTAGTGATCATGAATGAAATTGATCTCAGAAGTTAATGAACCTGAGATAGAAAATAAAAACAAAAAAAGTAAGGTGGGAATGCGTGTATTTGCTTTTAATTGTAGGAGTCCAAAATACATATTATGCTAACCAAAATATAACCTATTAATTTAGAAAAATCACAAGCTAATAAAAATTCAGTGGTGTCTCAATTATTGCAAAATGATTAATTATGTCTAATTTTTTCAAGTAATTAGTCACATAAGCATATCTCTCTGGATATAAATTTACATCACTTAATCTGCATACTATGTATATTTATATTAATTTATCTAGTTTTAACAATAAATTTGATTTAATTACGAAGTAATAATAATAATAATAATAATAATTTTAGCTCTAAAAATATATTTAAAAAATAAGTATATACCATTTTTAAATTTTATAAATAAATTTGGCTAAAAATATATTAACCGATATATATGCATAATTTTTAATAAGCGGAATTTCAACCTTATTCCTAGATAAAATCCAAGTGAAATAAACAAACTGTATCTTTTCTATAAATTTGCTGCCATGACCATTTATAGTTTATATCTATTTCGGCCATAAACAAATTAATGAAAAGAATCAATAATATTTAATGAATGATTAATTATTTGCAGTCTTCTTGACGAAAAAATATAACCTAAGCATTTCTTTTTATTATATTCCATCATAATATTTATGAAATGAAGGATCAAGTTTAATACATTAAAAATTAATTGTTAATGATATATATTTTGATGTCCTAAATATGCAAATATACAGTTTCTGAAATTACAAAGATCAGCTTAATATAATAACCTACCCTTTTAGGAATTTTTAATTGCATTTTAAAATAAAATTAAAATTCATTCTAGATCAAAATATAAAATAATTAACATAAAATTAGAAAAAACACTCCAAAAAAATTTTTTAATCTTTTGTTATTTTTTTAAATAAATTAAAAATATATATATTTTTTAATTTTTTAATTATTTTTTATCTGATAAAATATAAAAATATATATTTTACGTATATTTACTGAAATAAAAAATTGAAGAAATAAATAGAGTAAAATTCCTAGAACTTTCGCAGAACTCAGTCAAACATTGAAGGTGTTGACTCCGTCTATAATAGAGCTGTTTTTCGTCTATAATATTGCCCTCGAGTAAAGTTGTTGGGTTAGTAGTTTTGAAAATTTTAAAAATTAAACTTAAAATAAATTATTTTGTTGCAGCAATGAGAAAAGTCAATCCCATAAAAGCTGGTAAGAGTTTAATTATTTTATAAAAAGTTGCAGTAAATAATAATTTAAAATTAAAAAATAAATTACAGCAGAATAAAATAAAACAAAATCACAAGAAACAATTCTAAGTAAATATATAATTTCAATTTTAGTTCATTACTTGGTAATAAATGTAAAGATAAATTCTAAATATTTAACCATAAATCAGTTCTGATTGTCAAAAATTTCCTTGACACCCATAAATCAGTTCTTCTGTAGTTTGTTTATTTAAATTAAATTATATTCTTGCATAAAATAAATTGAACACTTTGTGGCACTCAATCACCTTAATTTACAAATAATTTTCAGACTAAAGAAACAATTACGGATTAATTCAATCTGAATATATAGCAGTATATTCACAATATGAGCTTTACATATATACTTGTAGAAAAAGGGTCCTTACTTTAGTGAAATACAAGTAAATATAGAAATAAACAAATACAGGAAAATAGAATAAATATGTTCCTTAACACTTCCTCAAGCAGTCAAGCTGAAGGTTGGGTAGAGACTAAACGAAGCTTGTCTTGATGGAGCTCAAAAAGTCGCTGACCAAGAGGCAGGGATGTGTTAAATAATCAAACCGAATCAAAATAATCGATATTTGTTAAATTTTAATCAACCGAATCTAACTTTTTAAATAACCGAATATTAACTTAATCGAATTTTTCAATCGGTTCAGTTCGATTAACTGAAAAATTGAAAATTAAAATTATTTTTTATAAAAAATAAAAATTATATCTAATAATTATATAAAATTATAAATCATAATATAATAAAGTAAAAACATCTAAATTATACAAAATAAATGTCCAAATTAAAGATATAATTTCAAAATATATAATAAATAATACAATAAAAAACGTAAAATAAAATTTTTTATTCAATTAATTTTCAATCCAATCATCAAAATTTCAAATTATCACCTAAAAAATAGATATTCATAATTGATAAATGTACTTATAATTTATAATTCAAAATAATATAATTTACATGTACAAAATAATTATTCAATTAAAAAATTCAAAAATTACCTAATTTATAGAATTTCGGTCGGTTTGAGTTTTCAGTAATTTTCTTCTTCAAAAATCGAACCAGACCGAACCAAAAAATCTAACTTTTCTAAAATTCAAAACCGAAATCGAATCAAAAAATCGAATCAAATTAAAAATCGATCAGTTTAGTTCGATTTTTCGATTTAAACCGAACCTTGCACACCCCTACCAAAAGGCTTGGTAAGAATGTCAGCTAACTAATTCACTTGGTAGAAACTAGGGGTGTACATGATACGGTACAATTCGGAGATTTATAAATCTTCTTATTGTATTAAAATTTCGGATATTTTAAAAATCAAGTATTGGTATTATCTTGAAATTTTGGTACAGTTCTATAAAAATTCGAAATAATTTGGTATGGTTCTTCAGTTCTTTCTGTACAAAATAATACAATAATAAATAATAAATATCGGTTATTTCGATACAAAATAATTTGGTACAGTTCAATACAGTTATCGATCTGGTTGTAGGTAAAATATTCAAATCTATTCCAAATAAAATCAACTGTACAATTCGATTCGATTCTAATAAAAAAGTAAACGATAATTTTTTTCGGTACTTCAATTCGATACAGGAAGATGCAGACCCATCTACACCTCTAGTGAAAACCTAATGGCAGAGCCACTTATATCTGAGGGGGTGCACATGCACACCCTCAAATATATATATATATATATATATATATATATATATATATATATATATATATATATATATATATATATATATATATATATATATATATATATATATAGGAACCCTCTAATTTATTTTGAGTACCCATTCTCAAATTTTAATCTAATAATAATTATATAATATTTTTAATTAAATTATAAAAATTAAAAAGAAATAATCCAAATTCATTTAAATGGAAAATCAAACAAATGATAAAACTCAAATACCATGTCTTTTATCCAAAAATAAAATTACATTAATTTTTTAAAAAAATATAAAAAAATGCAAACTTATTTAGCAAAATTTACATTAAAAAGCCAAACACACTTTTCATTATTTTATTTTCACTTTTACGCATACTTCTCTTTTCCTTTTTTTTTTCTTCTTATTTTCACTTCTGAAGTCTTTAAAATTTAAAGCATGATTAATAAGTATTTTTTATTATTTCAATTGATACTTTGTAAAAAAATTTCTTTTTTTTAATTTTTAATATTGTATTTATCAGTTTTTGCTTTAATTGATTTTTTTATTATTTTATAAATTGTGTCAAGGATAATTATGAAAATTATATTTTTGTTTGATTTTAATGTTATCCTTTTTCAATTTTAAATGAAATATATTGTTATGGTATAATTTATATATTTTTAATTTTTAATTTTTTATATTAAAATTATAATGTATGCTCCTGCTAATCCTGGTCCTGGCTCCATCACTGTAGAAACCGAACATCAAGCTGCTGCCGTCGAATTAACTGGTAACGTTTTTATAAAAATTAAATTGATAAAAGGAATATTCTTTAAAACAAATCTATAGTGATCAAGCAATATCAATAGGATAGAAGGAATATAGAGTGGTTAAATTAGACTGGAGTTCTAATTATTGAAGGAAACTTGAAAAGCAGAGATTGTCATAATCTAGTAAAACAACTATATCATCATTATCTAATAATTAAATCTAATTTGATACGACAATCAGATATAAGTTTTTGAAAATACAACGGAAAAAAATTTTTTTAAAGCTTCTTCTTTCCATTTCTCAATACAGGTATAGCATTCAATATTGTTTATATATATATTCTTTTTTCTTTTTTTTTTCTTTCCTTCTCTGTAAATTTTTTTTTCTTTTGACCTCATTTGCATAATATATATATATATATATATATATATATATATATATATATATATATATATATATTTTGCTTATTCTCAGCATTTTGTCAACACTATGCTGTGTTTTTGCAATGGCAATTGATGGTTTCTTGTAAATTTGTAATCGAGGTGAACAAAATTAAAAAGAAATGGGAAAAAGGGGAATATTAATATGAATAGCTTAAAATAAAAGCATATTTTCCATTATAATTTTGTTTGACTGATTTTTGGTTTTTTTAATTTTATTATATTTGTTTCTTTTTCTTTAAAAATTGATGAGTGGCCCTCTCTATATTATTCAAGAACAATGACATAAGCCACTTAATTTTTTAAATGGAAGTATAGTTGATGATATAATATAAAAATCAGCTGCAATTAAGCATTATTTAATATCTAATAATGAGCATTATTTTATTTCATTATGATCACAATTAAATTCATTCTTCTAACAATACTAATTTCTTGTATTAATTGCAGAATCAAAGTCTCATCATCAACCATGGTTTGCTATGCTGAGTATGGCTCCGGCACCATCTCCGGTGTCCCAGTTGGCGGCAACCGGAGCTACATGAAGCTGAGAAAAACATTTGAACCAATGAATATATCATCAAATTGTATAAAGGAAGATATATTTTTCGGTACTCGAGACATGGGTGCTATTGAAATAAAGCAAAAGGATGATATACTGGAGTCTTATAGAAGAGAAAGTGCTTGAAGGATTTAAAGATGAAAAGAAAAAGTTGGTCTTCCATCAAGAATTGTTTTGAGTTTTTGAAGGCTATTTTCAGTTCGAATTTCTAATGTCTTTTAATTAATTTAAGAGTTAATTCGGTGTTTAAGTGTATAGTGGTGAGCAAAACCCGTCAAGCGGACCACATACTATTGAGCAACGAACCACGCACATAGTTGATGATAGCCTTGAATATCCAGTGGAAGTCTGAATCTTTATCTTGTTCAATTAATCATGGCTGAGTTAGTGAGCAGTCATATTTTATCAAATCATGCATCTGCCAATTATTAAATTGAATGTAGTAAAATTGTCGATCTTTCTTATACATTTTCACAATAAAAATAATGTTACAATACTTGGTATTAACTTTATTTTAGATTTCTCAATGACATATATACAAATCTGCTAAAACCAATGAAACGAAGCGATGCCAACAAATCAAATCAATTCTACATAATATTAGTTATTACTTATAATTAAATCTATTATTATAATTTTTCACACCATAAAATTGGATTAGAAAGAATTTTTTAATAAAGATTTTAATATGTTAATTGATTTCTCCATTAATACTCTCAACTCATATAACCTTAGCCATTGGATTAATGTTATTCATAAACCGTGTGATACTTTTGGGCGGAATTTCCCCAGATCATCTACAAGAATTGAAGCCTCACAACAAATTTTGTATTGCAAGCTTTGATTTTCAACTCACATCTTTATCAAAATTGTTAGGCTTTGATTTCTCTCTATATATTACCAAGTCAAGTCTTGTCTTCAAGTCATTGGAAATATCAATCATACATTTTAAACGGATGATTTTCAATATGTTTGGTTGCAGCTGCAATATCAGTATCTCATTGTTTGAGTCGAAATTGATGATGAAAATTTACATTAGAAAAAGAACTATATATTTTACCAAAAATATTATTACCATGTTTTGTTAGTAATCCTAAACTAATTACTTTGGTTTCAAAATTTTTAATTATTTCATTTATAATAACTTGAAAAAATATGGCTTGATAAATCTGAATATTTAATAAAAAAAATCAGGCCATTTGGTGGTTGGTGGGATTAGATGAAGCCCTATTAAGAAGAGAAGGCCTGCGGAACTCAATCAGATACTGCAAGGTTGAGTCATGCAAGAAGGCTAACTCAAGTGGACCGGATGTTATCATTCCAAAACTTATATAAATCAATGAAGTACTTGATTGGTATAGCATATAAAGAGAAATATTGAGAGTTACCTATTTTTATGTGTGTGATGATTTGGTATATTTATGAGAGGTTTAGAGTCACTTGAGTGGTCTGCTTAAATATCAGAATAGATATTCGGCAATATGACACTGTGCAGATGATGAATCAGATTGAGGTATGTGTCAGTGCGCTATTGAAGGTTCAGCCTTGTCAATTCGATTAGATGATCTTATCGCCTTGATTATTGTGCGTACTTGTTCACTTATATGCCAGGCCTTGATAGAGCTGGGTTTAGGCCATTTTGGGCCTGCCTATCTAGAGGACATTTGTCTCAATCAAAGTCAGAGTTTAAGGTGGCTGGGCTAGTTATTAAAATGATAATTTGGGCATTATCTTATCGATCTTATCGTGACATATTTCGGACCCAAACTTTAAATTGATTAGATTATATGACATATAATAAAGTAACATTGCATTTATTAAAATTAAAATATGCATGTGACAATTAATTTACGGTAATCAATTCCAAGCACATGAGCTACTTGCAAGCATTCTGTTTCAAAGAAATGGAAAAATGAGGGGAAATAACCCATCTCCTCCTCTTTTGTCTTCTTTCGCATGGAATTTCCCCAAATCATCGTAGTTGATCCATAGTTGATGATAGCCTTGAATATCCAATGAAAGTCTGAATATTTATCTTGTTCAATTAATCATGACCGAGTTAGCGAGCAATTAGGTTTATATATCTAACCACTACTGAGTTAGGGTGCGTTCGGGGGACGATTTTGTTTTTAATTTTTAATTTTTTAAAAAAATAAAACAAAAATATGTTCGATAAATTTATTTTCGTTTTCATTTCTGTAAAAATTTAAGAAGTGATTTTGACAATAAAAATAAAAATTAAAAATCTTTAAAATGTAATTTTTATGATTTTATTTTTATTAATAATTTAATTATTTTATCTTTATTATTACCACTGATACCATCACCACACAGCTGTCACTACTACATCACCACCACTACTACTGCCGCCACTGCCATATCACCACCGTCGTCGCCACCGCTACCATCGCCGCCGCCACCACCATACCACACTGCCGTCACTACCACATCACCACCACTACTACTGTCGCCATCGCCACCACCTCATATCACAGCCACCACTGCCACCACACCGTTGCCACCGCCACCGCCACACTACCGCCGCCGCCACCACACCACACCGCCGCCACCCCCATCATATCACTGCCATCGCTGTCGCCACCACTGTCGCTGCCATCACTACCGCCACCAAACTATTACTGTCACTACTACCACCACACCGTCACTTTCGTCACCACCACTGTTGCCACCACCACTGCCTCTGTCATCTTTGCCACCACCACTGCCGCCATACTGCTACTGGCACCACCACCACTTTCACTACTATCGTCGCCATCATCGCTACCACTGCCATCACTACTACTGTCGTTGCCACCACCATACCGTCGTCGCTATCACCACTACCATCATATGATATTTTTTTAATGTAATAAATTTTAAATTTTGAATTTTATTAAATATTTATTATTTAATATTAATAATTAAATTATATATATGTATAATATATATTAATGGATATTACAATATTTTTTAAAAAATAAATAGAAAAATAATTTTTAAACAATTTTTAAAAAATAAATAATAAAAACTAAAAATATTTTATAAATTTTAAAAAATAAAAAATATTATCAAACACACCTTTAGTGAGTTGTGAGTATGTTCATAATTTGCCAGTGTTTTAATTTAATCTATTCTGGGCTTTTCCTTCTCTTAATTAATATTTATGTTTTTAGCTCTTAGAAAGCAACCAATTCCAACTTTACGGCAATGCAGTTTGCCTTTTCTTCAATGATTGAGTATTTTTTATTGAACAAATTCAGATTGGTGGATATTAATTTCAGAATAAAAACAGAAAATTCTTTCAATATCTTTTGCAATCAATTGCTCAATATTCTTACTAAAAGAAATTAAACTTTTAGCACCGAGTTGAGCTAGACCGCAGTTTCAATTCCTCCTAATAACATTTATAACTGTAATTAAGCATCGTAAGAATGAATCATAACAATGACCATTGTTACAAAGAATATTAATAACCATAAATATTATAACACTACTGTATCTATTGGGATAAATCGAATCACCTTAACAAGAATGAAATCAACAGAATTTTATAATCATCCTGACCTGTTTTGGTAGGTCTAATTAAATCTATGGAAGAGGGTACTATTATAGCCAAACCGCCCTGAATTTCCAGGCACCAAGTTCTGTCCAAGCATAGGCTGCCGATAGCTAGGGTCAGAATTTTCATCTCTAACGATTTACCAGCCAGAAAACTTTATCCGATATTTAACCAGAAGACAGAAACATCAAATTGTATTCTAATCAATCTCATTTTTCCTGATGAGATTCGGTTGCTTCTTTTTCATTGTTGCCTTCTACATTGCCCTGCATTGCCATTAACTTTTGTTGTTCATCCTCGGTCTCTTCTCCTTTTACTTGTGACACAGGCTTAGGCTTAGTTGTGGACTGTTGATACATAATTCCACCTATCATACAAATTAGAAGCCCTACTGTCCCAATGAATGATGAATGCTTATCCCAAATAACCAGATTGATTACCACGGTCAATAGTTTGTTAACCACACCCAGAACAGTATATCCTGTTGCAGAAATTGCCTTCCGGCATGAAAATCCAAAGAAAGAGATGGATAGACCAAACAAGCATGATAAACCGACAGGTAGGACCACTCCAAAAGTGTGCCAATCTGATTCATCGGTGATCTCATGCTTTATCTTCTTCAGCTCACCCATTATAAGCAATTCCAATGGAAAGAGTAGGAGGGCTTCAAGATTGTTGTACAAAACAAGACCCCAAGTATTTAAACCTATGGTCATCACAACATGCTTAATGTACACAAAATCTACAGTCATGCTTATCAAATAAGCTAAAGCCCAACTGTAAGCTGTGACTGAGAACTGGTAATCTGTCAGAACATAAAGTACACTTCCACCAAAAATGGTGGCAAGTGACAGCCATGTCTTCCATGCAGGCCATGGCTGGTGCAGGAACAGTGTTTCTCCTACTGCTACAAATATGGGGACTACAGAGCGGAACACAATGAAGGTATCAACATTTGCATGTAATAGGAGCTCACTGTTGGTAAAGAGTGACAGATAGAACATGATAGCTGCAGGTAGGAACCGCCACATGGTTAAAAGATCAAGTCGGTCATGCTCCACAAGTTTTAACCATCCACATATAAGAACACCTCCAGCACTAGAGAAATACTGTAAAGCAGTTAGAGCTCCAGGATAGGGGAATTTCATGACAGCCCATTTGTTGATTATGGAGAGCAGAGATGCTGAAATGCAATATCCAGCAGCTATACCATACACAGAGGTTTGATGGAGTAAGCCACCGTACCAGGTTGCCTGAGCTGAGACGCTTGAACCATTCTGGTTTTCACCAACCTTAGGATTCTCCACATCAACAGACATCTAAAAAGGAAAAGGTCTGCTAGGATTAAAATCATATTGTTAGTTTAGTTTAAAAGGAGATATTTTTTTTTTCAAATAATTTTTATTGCCAATAGAAATAGTATATACAAAGAATACCCATCATACTCTGCAACAGCCCACTTCTAAATGAAAACAGTCACCAAGGACTACTAACACCAAATCACAAGGACAGCCGGGGGACAAAAAAGAAAAGAAAAGCCTCCTGCAAACATTAGCAACTTATTGACCTATGACCTAAACCATTACCAACAATGTAAGCCACAACAGCAATTATTTCTGTACAAGTGAAATTCAAATGAGACGAATTATTAACACATAGCTATTCAATACTTGCAAACTGTACATGATTCTTCTGATAATTCTATCTCTATCAGTAGCTCCATTTTGAAAGTTCACCAAGTTTTTTTTTTCCAGTTCAAAAGAGAGTTTGCAAGCAAGTAGCAGGTAAAGTGAAATCATAAGATATGATCATATGAGCATACTAGACTGCACACAAGAACTACTTTTCCCACAAACATTCTGTAAATTTCAAGTCCACCTCAAAGTCACTGACTAACCATACAACAGAAAACAAAAAGGAAATTGAAACACAAATTCATTGAATTTCCCCTACATGCCCCAAAACTAGTTTGATCCTTCACAGTTAGCAGCCTTCTCTTAAAAAGTTATACCAGAATAAAAAGTTTTATACCAGACTAACTTTTAATTGCAATATATTGTGAATTCTTCACCTCTCAATTATACCCATCATAGAGACAGAGCTGACTGAATCCAGAAAATTGAAAGTCCACCAAAAACTACAAGGGCTGTCTATTCTTAAGCTGCAGAAAAGAGGACCAATGAAATGCTCTATAGTTTATTACAATATCCAATTCTCCCAAACAGCTTAAAATACATAAGCAAACTTTATGGAATTGAACTCAAGCAACTGGACAAAGATGCATAACTTTTATCAACTTTAATCACACCAAATCATATTCTCCTCCAATTAGCATATCAATAATCTAATCACCAGTTAACCGCTACTTTAAACACGATGAACAACTCACTTTCCATACACTTGGTTTCGCAAATTATCAACCTATCCATATTACACTGCTATAATTAGCTAAGTTCACCACCCAAAATATCCAATTATTTCAGTTAGGGCTGTTCATATGTTGGGTTAGAGTAAAAAATGAAAAAAAAAAAAAAACCCAACCCAGCCCAACATATATACAAATTAATGGTTTGGTTGTTAAAATCCAACCCAAATTATTATAACTTCCAATGGTTTGAAACGGTTTGAAACATATTAAATACTATATTTTTTTTTTAAAACTCTTTTAAATTTTAATAGACAAAACAATAATTATATTAAATTATAAATTATATTTTATTCTAAAAAGACTGCAAATTATCTTTTTTTTAATATATTCACAAATTAAATATATTCTCATCCATACCTAAAACTTAAAATCCATCGATGAATTCAATAGAAAAATAATAAAAAAAATACGAAACAGTAGCTATTCTTCAAGATACAAAAAAAAAAAATTATTAGACATCAGAATAATATCTAATCATTTACCCTATTTTAATGTAGTGATCAAATGCCTATTGGATTACACTAGTAACAACAGAGGCTGTCATTGGAATCCTGCTTCAATTTAGATTGGCATCTTGAATGTACTGGAACAACCTGAAAAGAGTCCAACAGGATAATATTGAATTGGGACTCCAAAATTAAAATGCTCAATGCATCACAAATGTTTCAATTTCCAAAACAGTAATGGACAAATGATTTAAAGGGATGAAAGCAAGCTCACTAAGATTGTCAATTCCTTTAAACCATCAATGTAAGCAATCAGCCAGTATAGCCATATTAATTCAACATAAATAATATCTAGCCACATTTCTAGAGTTATACTGTGATCTTCGCAATTACATACCAATATAATTCAACAACAATTGATTATAGAACCTTAGTCATAACTTATTTCTAGTTATACACAAAATAATGTTCATAAAATTTAAAGTTTCCTCCTCAATACACAAAATAGTTATTTTTGCATTTCTTTTGTCTGAACTAGTGTTTTCCCATGTAGGAACTTGTTAACAAGAATGCATATCTCAAGCTGCTTATTGATCAATTACGAGATCTAATCACTGATATATCTACATGGCAAAGTCCATGCTCTGTCTGAACTTCATTTCAAGAGGTGATCTTATCTCAATATCACATTCCTCATTGTTTGTTTATATATATATATATATATATATATATATATATATATATATATATATATATATATATATATATATATATATATATATATATATATATATGTTATTGTAAGAGTACCAAATTAAGCAAATAAAATTATGAATTAAACAAAAATAAAAGAGTGAAGCCAAAACAAGAAAACAGAAATAAAAAACCGTAACTCAACAAATAAAAAGAAAGATGATGTGATAAATACCAACAAGTTCGGTAGCTGATTTGTTAGTCGATAGTCTAATTCTATGGTTTATTTCTGCAGCTATTGTTGTTTTTTTTTTTTTGATAAGCTGCAATTTATTGAATAAAATAAGGAGCATGAGTACATTAACTGCTCTAAGGAACAGAGCAGAAAACAGATAGGTCTAGTAAGACTTCCGGCCTCCAAGATTTAAGAAAATAACAGCCAGACAAAAAGAAAAACATATAATCCTAAGACAAAATTCCACCCATCAAAACCAGGAATCCGAAGATCCAAGGGGATCCCCGCTGCCTTTACACACGGCACTAGTTAACCCAAGCAACCCATTCATTTCTGCGATGAACTCCTTGTTTTGCAAGGCGATCAGCGAAAGAATTACATTCTCTGTATTTGTGAGTGAAGTGGATTTTGTTGAAACTGGCCAGTAGGTTGTTGATCTTGTTGAAAACTACCGAAAGCTTCCATGGTCTACGGTTATCAGCGTTGTTCAACCATGTTACCACCAGCAGAGAATCCAACTCGAAGATAACCTGATAATTCTTTCCAACTGCGGGTCCTGGGTTTCCAAAGCTGGAGCCGTCTGTGTTCCATTTGAAGGTTCTTTTTTCAGGCGGAGTCCAAAGCAGATTAGATCGTTGTTTACCCTTTGGTCGCAATGTTTGAATACAATCTGCTGACAAGGATAGATCCTGGCCTTGCAAACAAGCAAGTTCCTTATGTGCCTTGATCCAAAAAGCAGAGCGAGCCAAACACAGCTGAAATAAAGATGAGACTTCAACTCTCTTTGACTTCGAAAAAACAATAGCATTCCTTTCCAACCAGATTGACCAAATGCCAGCAAGCAGAATAATAAACCATACTTTTCTGCATATGGGCCCATTAGCAAAGAGCTGCCAATTTTTAACGAGGCTTTTGAAGTTGCCAGGCGAACAAAAGTCAAAACCCCACCAATACATGATTTTATACCACAAGGATGAGGAGAAACTACAGGTGACCATGAGATGATCAATGCTTTCTGGTTGATCATTACAGAAGGGGCAAATGGCTTCATTGGAAGGCAAAATCCCCCGCTCAACTAGTAGCGCTTTTGTGCTAACTCTGTTTAGTAGACACAGCCACAGAAACAAATCAACCTTGGGTGGAGCAAGCTTTTGCCATAAGATAAATGAGAAATCTCTTAAGTCTACTGTCGAAGCCTGCGGCATTTCCAGCTGTCTATACGCCGACTTGACTGAGAAGTTGCCGCTTGAGGTATGGATCCAAATTTTATGATCCGCACGACCCAAGGATAATTCAAAGGAGTTAAGGGCCCGTATAAGCTCATCCAGCAGTTGGTGTTCCCATACTAGAAGATTTCTTCTCCATTTTAGCTCCCAAACCCATAGCCCTCTTACCCACCTTCCACAATTAAAGATAACAGCAGCTTGTAGAGTAGAGATACTAAAAAGTCGAGGGTATTTTGACTTTAGGGGCACCTCTGTTAGCCAACGATCTAGCCAGAATCGGCAAGATTTCCCATCTCCTACATTAATTGCTAGACAGTTAGAAAAAAGGGGGGAAGATCTAGTTTTATCGATGTCCTTCCAGATGGTTGAAGAGTGCCTCTCAGAGATGAATTCAGGGATCAGGCAATTGTTGATATTATACTTATTAAAGACAAGGGTTTGCCACAGGGAATTACTCAACGGGTCCAGCCTCCAGTACCATTTGTATAACAAGCTGTGGTTCCTGTTAGAAAGAGAACCAATTCCCAGTCCTCCATATCTCTTGGCCCTTTCTAGGAGCTCCCACCTAACTTTACAAAAGGCTTTTTTGTCACCAGTCCCTTTCCAGAAGAAGCTTCTCAAAATGGAGCCAATGGATGCTACCACACCAGTTGGCATTTTGAACAAGGACATATAGTAAATTGGTAGGCTCATCAAAGTGGCTTTAATAAGTGTGAGTCGACCTGCCATAGAGAGACACTCCCTCTTCCAACCTGCAAGCCTGCCTTGTATTCTGTCTATGACCGGTTTCCACATCTCAATTCTCCTCGGATTAGCCCCCAAAGGTAGACCCAAGTAAGAGCATGGCAATTGACTGACTCTACAATTAACAATGTCAGCGCAATACTGTAACCAATCAGCCTCTAGGTTGACTCCCATCAAGAAGCTCTTATGAAAATTCACCGCCAGTCCAGAGGTAGCTTCAAATACTTTAAGGACCCGTTTCATATTAATTAGACATTGTAGATCCGGGTTCAAGAAGAAGATAGTGTCATCCGCATACTGGATGTGAGTCAAAGACCATTCGGGGGAGCTA
Organism: Excoecaria agallocha; assembly: GCA_037975025.1. Taxonomy (NCBI): domain Eukaryota; kingdom Viridiplantae; phylum Streptophyta; class Magnoliopsida; order Malpighiales; family Euphorbiaceae; genus Excoecaria; species Excoecaria agallocha. Next base: position 9,386 of record JBBPFJ010000372.1, on the reverse strand, counting down.
GGAATGGGGTTGATACCCTTTATTAACTGGAGGTTGGCTGCCCTTTTAATCAAAGTCGAGAGACCTTCAGTTGCTATGATAAAGAGGAAGGGGGAAAGGGGGTCCCCTTGTCTCAGCCCACGAGAAATACTAAATTCTGGTGTTGGGGAACCATTCACTAAAACGGAGACTGAGGCTGAGGCTAAGCAATTTTTAATCCAGAACCGCCATTTAGCTCCAAAATTCATAAGATGTAGAACACTGTCTAAGTAATCCCAGTTGACAGTATCAAAAGCTTTATGGAAGTCCGCTTTAAACAGAAAACCCCTTTGATCACCTAACTTTAGGGAGTGGATGACTTCATTTGCCACAAGAATACCGTCCAGGATTTGTCTCCCCTTGATAAAAGCACACTGCTCTACCGAAATAACTTCTCCTAGCACTTTCTTTAGTCTGTTGGCCAAAAGCTTAGCGATGATCTTGTATAAACAACCAATAAGGCTGATGGGTCTAAAGTCCTTCAAGTGAGTGGCGCCCGCAATTTTAGGAATTAAGGCAATGAAAGAGGAGCCGGAGCCCTTCGGGAGCTGTCCATCAAGGAAAAAGCTTTCTACCAGGCGGCAGATATCTTCTCCAATTATGCTCCAAGCCCCTTTGATGAAGGCAAAATTAAATCCATCCGGTCCCGGAGCCTTTCTACCATCACAACTCCAAACAGTACTTTTGATCTCCAATCTAGAAACCGCGGCTTCCAGGGAAGAAGCTGAGGAATCAGATAGTTTTTTGAAGGAATTGACTGGAAAGGAAGGTCTGCCAAATTCATCTTCACTGAAGAGAGCTTTGTAGTAATCAAAGATTGCTTTCTTGATAAGAGGGGGATTGGTAATGATCCCATCTGAGGTCTCCAGTCTATTAATGCCATTTCTATTCCCTCTAATCGAAGCTGATAAATGAAAGAATCTCGTGTTTTGATCACCCTCCCTTAACCATTTAACTCTTGACTTTTGCCTCCAGATAGATTCCTTAGCTTTTAGTTTTTCCCAAAGCTGCTGAACAAGAGTGTTCCTTTTAAGCTGCAGTTCATTTTGAAGAATGGCATGCAAGTCCGTGTTTTCTAATTCAGCATCAATGTCGTCAATTTCACCTTCAATCTGATATATCACATTGTCCACATTCCCAAAACACCTGGTGTTCCATTCAGAGATGCATTTCTTCAACAGTTTCATCTTTAGATGGACATTGTCCACATGGGCATGTCCAAGGTTGCTCCACCACGTTTGGACGTATTTTAAAAAATTTGTATCATCAAGCCAGGCATCAAGGAATTTAAACGGCTTTGGCCCCCAGTCCATGCTAGAGCAGTCAAGCAGGAGGGGTGAGTGATCGGAGATATTTTTAGGGAGGGATAGCTGAGAGAGATTACCAAAATTCAGATGCCATTGCCAGTTCACAAGGAAGCGATCGATTCTACTTCTACTGATAGTATTGCCCCAAGTGAATTTTTTACCCAGTAGTGGCAAATCAATCAGCCCAGCACTGAGTACAAAATCCCGGAAAATTCGGTCTTTACTGCGTAGCTCACCATTCCATCTATCTTCGACACCTAGAACAGCATTAAAATCCCCACCAATGAGAGTAGGGAGGTTGGTGACCAACAAGCCTTTGAGATGTGACCATAAGGACTCTTGTTCTGATTCGTTAATCGGCGCATAAACAGCAATAATCAAACAGCCCGTATTTGAGTGCACCAGAGTCCCTTTGAGAGCTACCCAACCTTTGCCAGCCGAGGAGGAGGAGTTCTTAAAGAAACCGGTGCACCATGTAGCTAGAACCCCTCCACTGTTCCCTTCAGAATCAAAGGATGCCCAGTCGAATTGTCTATTACCCCATATTCTCTTTACATGTTTATACAAGATACCCTGCATTTTGGTTTCTTGTAGCAGTAGCATGTCTATTTTGTATCTTCTAATAAGAGAGGCTAGAGCTGACTTTTTAATCCCTGAGTTGAGACCTCTTATGTTCCAAGAGAGAAAAATCATAAAGGAGAGTATATAAATACCTGTTGCCGCAGCTCATTTTTCCTGGGAAATCAGATGCCGGCCTTCATTGTTTTCCAGCAGTCCCTTCGTTCAAGAGCCTGCCATTCACGTTCCTGAAGCAACCATCTGAGATGGAATCGTCTGCCACTGCTCCAGAAGTGCTTGCGTTAGGGAGATCTTCCATAATGACAGCGTTCTTTTTAGTGCCTTTCTTTACTTTTCTTTTTCTGTTGGACTTGATCTTCTTTGCATCGAGGGGGTAGAGAGAGGTGATGTGCCTGGCCTTTGTTCTCTTCGTTTCGTGTTGCATGGCGGACGAAGCTTGAGGAAGAATAACATCCGCTGGGCTGGTTGAACGGGAACTCTGTGAGTTTGTGGGCCGAATGGGTGAAGCTATTAAAGGGACCAAGTCGAGCCCGTTAAGGAGCTTCACTCTTTCTAGGGGCTCTTCAGAGTTGACCGAAGTTGGCCCAGACTGATCCTCACCACGAGAGGTCTGACCCAGATGCTCAGGCCCATCCAACTCCAAAAGGTGGTCAGGCGCTATTGTCCCCTCCAACTGCACGCTTGAGCATGGGAATCTGTCTTGAGAGGAGTGTGTCTGAGTGGGGGAGGAGGCCAGAGAGGAGGACGTCTTGGTAGAAGAGAAAGGCCCTGCCGATGCTTCTGGGGTGTGCAGGCTAGACGCATGCGTTTCTGTATGCAGACGAGAATGTTGTCGTGAGAACAAGTCAGGGCAAAAACTGCAGCTATTGTTGTTGATTTAGCAGTTTCATGAAGTTTAATTATATGTTTCAAAAAACATATATTAACTGGTAGTTTGATATATTTAGTCAATAATAATTTCCGAACATATCATTTTATTATAAATATATCCCATTTTTCTTATGTTTATTCTAAAAATTATTATTAATTTCAGGAGAAATGATAAACTTAAATCTTTAAATAATAGTTCATATAATTATATTCTTCTTAATTAGTAATTAGTTTCTTAAATCTTTATTAAACTGGTATTTTTATTTTAAATTAATTGAAGTTTATGCAAATAAGCATATTTATAAAAAAAATTGCTAAAAAGATTAGATTCTAATAATTCTAATTAAATATCGGTAGTAAATGGCTTTCCAATCTGAACAAAAATTGAATTCTTATTTCAATTTTTTATTTAAATGTCTTATGGTTAATTGTTTATTCAAGTATAAAACCATTTTTATTTTAGTTAGAATATTTTTTGTTGTTGAAATCTGTCATGATATCACATCCATTTTTATAACAATTATATATTTCTATTTGACATAAATAAAAACATAAATTATATTTAAATTTTCCTATTTCTCACATGTTGAATTTTATAACAAGAATTCTCATCTCTCGATTATAAACTCTTATATGTGATATAATTTTTTAAATTTGGTTCGATGGATGTATACCAGTAAAGATTAGAAATTTAAAATAGACATAAAATATAAAGTATTTTAATTAATTTATGGATATTATGCCTAATCATTAAGTACACAATAAATAATTATATACTACATGCAATACATGCGGGGTGTTAGAATTTCCTTTTTTCTTGTAACAAAAGCACATTGCCAATGAAGTTTATATGAACCCACCGAATAATAACATTCGATTTAGCTAAAAAAACTTATTATTGGTGTCTAAGATAGTTAGATTTAAAAAACTGATATAGTTCGAACCTAAAATTGCAACTTGAACCAAAAATCCTACCACCTACATTCCCCTCCCAAAACACATCTTTAACACGTTTGATTTGATCCATTAGACACTGGTGACATTTAGCACCATTAAGATCTGCAGTGCATTGAGCCGTTACGTATATGATAAGAGTAGAATAAGGAATCGATTGCTGGGCATACAGAGGAATGCTCTTCGACGCAGCAGCTGCTGTGGTTGTCAATATTTCTTGAATTTTTCCAAGAAAATCGTCTACTTTGATAGAGTGCTCAGTGTATACGTTTTCCTGGCTCTTCAAGGTAAAATCGTTAGTATGGTCGATGTTTCCGAAGAAATTACGATCGGAGAAACTGAGGAAACAGTTCTCGTACCTGTTGAAATACCCATGATGATTAATCGACTATATAATAATAATAATAATAATAATAATGTTATATGAGTAAAATTAAATATTACCAAAGAACCGCTTGTTTACTGTAGGTGCACAGATTAAGGATGTCAGTGACTGCGGTGGCTACGCAAGATTTGCAGTCAGGGATGGAGATATCTCCCTTGCACTGTGAAAGAGCGAAGGCATTGTCGTTTCCTGGTGCTGTGGTTTGGTCTTTGTAAAACAGTGCTTGCGGGAATTGGGTTTTGAATTTGTTTAAAATGGTGTTTTGGTTGGATGAAAATGCTGGAGATTTTTTGGTCGGTGGACATTTGACGGATATATAACCATAAACTACTGGGAAAATTAGAGCCAAGAGAAGAATACCAGAGAGAGACATTTTCTTTAGATATATTTGGTCGGGTTGTCGACGCCCTCCAAAAATAAATACTGATTCACCTAAACTAACTTGTAGAAATAGTGGAACCAGGTCGAATCCCAAGAGAACTATGATGATTAATTTCTCAATGTTAAAACAAAAGTATAAAGTAAATGGGGGGTTTTGAATCTTTGGAATTGAAACTAAAAGTAAATTAACAAGAAATTAACAGAGAGCAAAAATATTGAATTAAATGAAAATCAATCTTACCAAACTTCCAATTCAAAGGCGTAAATCTCATCCAATTGCAACTTTTATCATAGGCTTAAAGATTAATTTCTCAATCCAAGAACTTAGTCTACTTAATCGGAAAAGCCGTAGAAAGCAATAATTCTCCTAATGTAATTGACTCAAACAAAGCATTTAAAATCAAATCTTACCATTGATTTAACTGGGCACGATAGCGTTCCATATCATTTCAATGATAGCATTAAGAGTTAATGAGAATGACTAAGACAAGATTAATTGATCGAGATAGCTACAATTCAATTAACTTTGCATCTTAATTTCCCTAGAATCTATTATGCAAGCTATGTAAATCGGAAAGCCGAATTCACACACACATAAACCAATTCCTTGCTACTAAAATCAATCATTCATGACAATTACGGATCACAAACTCATGGATAGCAATAGAAAAATCAATATTGAATTAAGGCGTCAAGTTAATCAATACAAATAATTCATAGAAAATAAGAACAAGAAAATAAGAATTACTTAGATTGAAGAAATCCTTGTTGAGTTCGAAGCCTCAAAAGATTACAATTGAAATCGAATCACCCTTGAATCGGAATTAAAAACTTAGCCGCTCATGCTTTTTATCAAAAACCTAAGAACTCAGAGAATAAATCAAAGCTAAGCCGCCGTCTCCAGGAGTCCAAAAAAAATGCTCCTTTTTATATCCTCCAGGAAGAGTTTTACCCTAACCTTCCTACTTTTTATTTCATTCCAAAACAAAACTTCTTATTCAAGAGTTTTGGAAAGTGCACGTGCCCTGGAGAATCAACACACTCGGTGGAGTGTGTAGCTTAATCGGTGGAGCAACTTATTCCTTATTCCATCAATCGGCAGAGTGTATGCTTCACTCGGTGGAGCAAATTTCTTTTAATAGGTGAATTAGTGGGTCACTCGGTAGAGCAAGCACCAAAGGCATTGGATCACTCGGTGGAGCAATCAATTCCTCTTTTCTTCACTCGGTGGAGTAAGCCTTTTACTCTACCTAGTGTTCCAACACTCCACGGAGTGTTTTGCTTCTGCCAACAAACGTGAAACTCTTCTCTTTGCCAAACTATCTCAAAACCAAACTTTCATATAAGTCCTTCAAACTTCCTTTCTTTCTTTCAATTAAGTCCTAAAAACACCAAAAACACTTAATTAGACAATTAAAACATCAATTGAAGAAACTAACTATTAAAACAACTAAATTAATATAAAACTATCCTAAAAATATTGTAAAAACACATTAAAAACATAGATAAATTCACATTTATCAATATTAAAGAATTTAGTTGATGAATAATTACTTGGGATTATTTTTCTTTTTATAGACAGTATTGTTACGTTGATTACTATTAATATATTATGGTGATTGCCCTGTCCGTTAGATATATTATTGGTATTTTACCAAATTAAGCAAACGAAAATAAGTGTATTAAACATAATAAATATCAACTAGCTGGTAATTTAAGATTGATTACAGCCATCTTAACTTAAGTTTACCACTAATAATATTATAATAAAGCCGTTGTAAATAATTTTCTTAACCTTAAAAATAATTTAAGTTTTAAATTTTTTCTTCAAAAATTATATTGATAGAAAAATTTGAGAATTCAATGCCGAATTATTGTTATATATTGTATATATGATGGGGTAGAAAAACCAAAGAAAATATTCATTTGAAGTTATTTTTAGCATGTTCCATAATGCTTAAGTGGAGTATCAAGTGAGTAATTTGATGTCAGATTTTTGTTTGTCTACCTATTGTGATATTAGGCCAGAAACAAATTATACTGAAAGTCAATAATAATAAAAATTTTATAATGAAAAAATAATTTAATTTTGAAAGATTATTCTTAAAATTTATCCCAGACGAAATTACCATTAAAATCCATATTAACAATATAAAAGATTACATATAGGAAAATACATTACCTATTGTGATAGGTTACCGAATTATTTTTATGTATATGATGGAGTATCGAATCAGTAATTTTATATTAAATTTTTGTTTGTCTACCTATTGTGATATATTAGGGCAAAAACAAATTATTATAAAGGGTCAATAATAATGAAAATGTGTAACGAAAAATAATTTAATTTTGAAAGATTAATTTTAAAAATTATGCAAGACGAAATAACTATTAAAATCCGTATTAACAATCTAGCTCAACATAAAAGATCACACATAGAAAAATATGTTACCAAGCCAAATAGAACTGACATGTTTGGTTTATGTGAATTTTATATTAAATCGTGCAAATATAGAGTGTCAATTTAAATTTTTTTAACAATTTTCATAATTAATTCAGAACAAAATGTCTTTTAAAAAATAATTTTTTGAAATTGTGATATTTAATTTTTTTTATTATCATCTAAAATAACCATAAAAAAATTAACCCACCAATTTCAACCACAATCATTTCTTTAAGTCCAAGTTACCTGAAAATTGATCTTTTTAACACTTTGAAGTTTTAAAAAACATTTTGTAGCAATCAAAATTCTCTAAATTTTGATTTTTTTTTTAATTTGATAATGAAATAGGAATATTAATTTACAAATGATGCTGGGCCCAAAGATACACCTAAAAATAATATGTAAAAAGAAATAACTCTTAGGGCAATGTAGAAATATGGGAACCATGCAAAAGTATGAATCAATTATATGACATTATTGTTAGAATTACTGGAAATTAGTCTTTTGTCATCACCAACCACGTGAGTTTTCAAAAAGAAAGCATTACTTTTTTACTATTTTCAACTGAATGGGGACACATTGAGATCAAATTATTCGTTTTTTCAACAAGCAGTCATAAACACAAAACACCCAATAATAAATTATTTACATTAAAGTTTATTTTTAATTAATACCCATTTTGTGGATTAATGATTATTATTCCCAATAAAAATCCTTAATTCAATATTAGTCCAATTTTTAAAATTTAAAATTTATGTTTTATAATTATGAAAGTTGATTTTCTTAAATTATGTGAAAATAGAGATAAAGTATTGAAATTATTATTGATAAATCTTAAAATATCAGAAATGAGGGAGATCAGATAAGAGAGTAATCCGAATGAATCAGCATGACTATTACCTACAAAAAGATTTGTTCATGCGAACTGCATATTAGCAGTCCGAAATTTAAGTTAGTAAAGTTTAGAGAGGAAATTTAAAGAGAAAATATCTCAAGATGCATGTATTTGATTTTGAAAGTTATAAGTTATTTATAGTGCATATTTTAGATTTAATGCATAACTACTTGAGTGTCTAGAGATAGTCTGACGCTAATATTTAGGCACTTGAGTGTTTAGAGGTAGCTTGACTCAGTGCCATAGTAGGCAGCGCGTATCAGGAAATTTGATAAGATGAAATTCTATTAGGTTAATTGGATATTTCAGATTGATCGAACATGTTAAGTTGATCAAAAAATATTAAATTGATCGGATATATCAGGTTGATCGGACTCCAATTAAATTATGACTTGATGATTGAATGGGTCCAAATTTTTGCTTGGAGTTAAACTTTGGGCTGAAAGAATATCAAACCCAAATAACATGAGTATTATCACTTACCAAGTACAAATTAAATGCCTAAAATGAAAGAGCCCAATTGTTTGTTAATTAATATTAATATGTGAGAACTTGTAGAAGAAAACATTAAAAAGAAAAAAGAAAGAATAAGAAAATGAAGAATCTTTTTGTTGTAAAGAAGGAAAAAAGTCGTGTCTTTAACGCGGTTTTGGCTGTTTTCGGTGATGGGGCAGTTTGGTTAGAGAGGAAATACTGTCCTCCTTTCACATCCATTTGATTTGATCCTTTGTCTTCGCTTTTCTGCTTCAAAATTTTCATAAGCAATTTTTCCCACCTGTCAGCCTCGCCAACTAAAATGGAAAATGATGGAAATCAAAACCTTAGCTCTGCTCTCTAGTCAAGTTTCACAAACAGTAGCCTAGCAATTACTACTGTTTTCCTATTCCTAGCTTGCCTTTTATTCTTCTCGTTGTTATTCACTTTTTTTATTCTTTTCCACCGCTTCGCAGACACTTTTTAGGTAACCCAGTTGAGTAAATGTGCATTTGATTAGTTAAAGGTACGGTCTTTCTCTTTGCTTTCTTCTTTAGAGAGGTGTTTGATATTGGGTTTTTGTGTTTTTTTTTTTAATTTTAATTTTAGCTTATTATCTGGATCTGATTATTATTTTAATACTTTGATGAAGTGTGTTGTTTTGTCTCCTTCTGCACTTCTCTTAGATTCTTTCTTGTGAGCCTTGCCATTCTGACTGAGTGCTGTAGTATTTGTTTATCTTAATTTAGCTTTATTTCAATTTTAATTGCCTGTTCTCATTTTTCTAATCGCTTAAATTCAGCTAATTGCCAGTTTCTTTATTCATGTATGATGATATCAGTTAGAACTGGTCTATTTTCATTATCTTTTGACTCTCTCTCTCTCTCTCTTTTATGGAGTTTCTCTTCAGGGATATTAATACTTTATAGTCTAGGATTGGATTTATGTAGTTTTTCCTTTACTTTATGGTTTAATTCAATGCATGAATGTGGTCAGTCATGCTAACAAATACTGCGACTTGCTGAGCACCTTCTCTCTGCCTGGTATTTCTTATGTTCTTCTTGTCTAAACAAAAATTCC